>JAOVVF010000004.1:24520902-24534994 GCA_028565595.1 Duopalatinus emarginatus
TGGTGTGAAGTTTTTTTATCTACTGGTTCACAGTAGTGTCTTCACTTTCTCTTCTCATCATTCTATGTAATTTTTTTTACAGATGTACAGGCTTATGTTCAGGAAACAACACAAAATTATTCATGATGTGTTTTAACACTAGACAGACTTATAAGACAGACAGAGATATTAATGGTGAATCAGGGTCTAATGACATGGTCCTCGACGTCCACTGGATCCTGGAGTAAAGGCCACGCCCTTTCTCACGAGTAATGTGTTTGGAATTTTGGGTTAGGGTTAAGTAAACCTGCCAGAAAGCAGGTTAGCTTCAGCTATAGCAACTGACACCGAGTCTCTTTAATCCCGGTTTCTGGAACAGAAAACTCTGGGTTTTAGTGAACTCGGAGTTAACATACTCTTAACCCGCTTTCTGGAATACCCCCATGGTCTATAAATTTTGTTTTTAATTATGTGACTGACAAGATGAAAAGACAAGGTAAACAAAAAACATTTAACATTCATTAAAACAATACTTTCCTTACTGTATCAAATCTTTTTCATCATTTTATATTCATACCAAAAACAGGAATGTGCATAAAATTCTGCTCGGGAGTAGATGAGGAAAAAAAAAAAACTTAAGCGCATTTTAAAATCAATTTTGGGGCATTTTGCATCAATTCAGAATCGCCAGGACTACGAATTCTTTAAAGAATTAAAAACAAAAAAAATCAGCACTCCTAATAAACAATGCACTAAAGACACCTGGGTTTTAGATCGAAAATTAATATGAGAATCAGAAAATACAGATCATAATTTCAGATTTCACTGATGATATTTCACCTTTCTTTTATGATATTAAGATTTACAGTGCATATATAAAATCTTCATTCCCCAATATCCTTTTCCAGCTTTATTTCCACATTTTGCCTTAGAACATTCAAGTAATCAGACAAAATAAACTGTGCTGCACTGAAGTTTTTTTTTTTCAGTGTCTGGTGCAAGCAAAGTTTCAAAAGTCTCTGGGTTACCTGCTTCACTAAAACTAACACAGCTGGATAGGTAGTACGAGTTAGAAAGCTAAAGAGCCAAACAGTTTATACCCCTAACAGGCAAGAATAATAATGTTTGATTTGTGTGTACGATTCTTGTTTGCTGCAGTACATAAATGATTTGATTCTCTATTACTGCTTACCTTGCAGAAAGAACAACATAGTAAGGCACCTATGAGAGCCCAATTCAACCAAACTTACTTTGATTCTTAAACAGGTTGTGTTCAGGCTTTTTAGGTCATTGGTGTTATTTAGAGAACCGGCCGGCATTTGCACCAGTTTTTTTTTTTATTGTAACTAAGTATGCATCATCAACAGAGGACATTGTGCAACAAAAGTTAAAAGTAGTAACAAGATGACGAAGCACATTGATTACATGCGAGTGTTTGTTCTGTTGTTAGAGATGTTTGCTTGTATAAAAACTGCAATCATAGATCAACTGTGATCTAGCGTAGAAGAAGACTACTCCATGCAAAGATGGATGACATGATCTGACCGAGAACAAGGTCACGGTTCACAATGAAAAATCTACTGTCCTACATTGGGGAACAGGTTCAAGTTCAGTAACCTACTTATTTTTGATGGAAAACGGTTTAAAATTAGGTGCACAAACTGGAACAAAACCAGTTCCACATTGTTAGGAAAACAACACCCCTGGCTTATCCACACTGCACTGTCTCCCGGCCCCCCCCACTCTCACACGTTCAGTCAGGTTTGATGATGTTCGGTGAAGTGGCTGGCTGCTTTATGTCCCAGGGTGCCCTCATGTCTGTGTCACCTTCTGGTTCTCCCTTGTAGTTATGCTGTCTTATTTAGTTTGCCAGGGTTTCTGCTTGCTCTCTGCACAACTTATATTTTTAAGTGACCATTACATAAAAGATCATACCTAACTCTTTGTACTCTCTTCTCACCATTTATTCTGATGAGCTACACCTGCTGCGGCACTAGGAGGTACCAGCAACCCGGAGTTCTGATTCCTCCTCCTCCCCAAACCCTGCCTGATCCATTCTTATAGTTAGATTACAAACTTTAATTCTCTGGCTACTTGCACTTTTATTTATAATTGCACTATCTGTGTCACCCAACTGAGGATGGGTTCCCTTAAGAGTCTGGTTCCTCTTAAAGTTTCTTCCTTTTGTCATGTCAGGGAGTTTTTCTTTGCCACTGCCGCCATCGGCTTGCTCATCAGGGGAAAAAATTCTAAAAGTTTCTATAAATGTATAAGCTGCTTTAGGACAATGTCCATTAAAATTTAATAGAATTGAACTGAATTGAAAGGCACTTAAAAGACAAGTCTTTAAACTGTCTCTCAGAAGGCTCAACTAGTATTCAAATCAAAACTCAAATCTGGTTACTCTGATATGCCTGGTTAAATTCAGATCTGAACATAACGTGTTTGATGGCATGTGAATTCTCAATCTGAATTTGAGGACTTTAAAAGAGATAAATGAAGGCAATAAAGTTTTTTGGGAAAAGCACAACTGATTAATTCCCAAAATGAAAGAAAATCATTAAAACATTGACTGGTCGTTTTTAAAGTCAGATAGTTTTGGTGAAATAAAATTGTCAATTTAAATTTTAACATTAATTATTAAGTAGCGACACATCCAAAAGCCTGAGTATCAGTTTTACCCTTGGAAAAAAGTAAAACACCACCACCACCAGTTTATACTTAATAGACAGAAAAAGTGTTTATAAACATGAACGGTACTTATTTTGAGGGAAATGTCAAGTGTACAGAATAGTGTGTGTTTATATTAGGTCATATCTGATTCGGAGTGAAATTATATCCATGATAATGTGAACATAAGTAATTCCCTTTAAAAACTGGTTGTTCAGTGTTTATACAGAAACAGATAATAAAAACTTAACTTGTATAAGCTGATACACTAGGTAAGTTTTATCCACTATGATTAATGTACCATTTCTAGTAATACAATATAAACTAGAACATGACTGTATGGAGCTCACAGTCAGGTTAATTCTTGATTAACATCACACTCTCACCTCTTTTGTTCTTGGTACCGTTCCTCTTCGCTGTGACGAGTTCCTGTTCAATCTTCTTTTCCAGAAATTCCTGTTTCTTCGTGAGCATCTCCTCTGTATCGCGGAGTCGCTGGATAGCCTCTTGTGGGCTGGGAGATTTACCTCCTTTACCACTGCTTCCAAACAATTTACCAAACAAAGACATCCTGACTTCTACCCCGAGAAAAACAATATGTCAGTCTGTATAGAATCACAGTCTCCTAGTCTGTATATATGTATATAAAGTAAACGCTTTAATGTGAACCCAGTCTACACCACACATTAACCGAGCACCATTAGATGTTGTGTTTCTTCTTACGCTTGTCTAACCAGGCCCTGTGACGACAACATCACGCGGAATGACTCACCTAATGACATAATAAAACAAGAAGTCTAGGTGCACCAATGGGGGCGCGACAAGGGCGAGGTATATCCGACTGCAGCCAATCAGATACTAGATTGGCTGCAGACGTCATTTAGCCCGCCCACTGGGTGGTCCTGTCTGCAGCGTTAAATACTCGAGGACACGCTGCAGCGTCGCTGGCTCTAATAGGGGAGAGGCTGAGAGGGACTGAAACGATTACCTGCTTAAATTAAAGACAGTTGAATTCAAGACAGATTCTTATAACTCAGTAAAAAAGCAAGGGCACGTATTGTTTCTTTATGATGAAATAATGAGATCTATAGAGATGAAGTTGTATCTAATGAACTGTATTTAATACACACATCATCCCAAAGTGATATGCTGAATAAATTGCAGAATAAAATCAAAACTTCTTTTCATGTGTCTTGACCTCTAAAAACAACAAAAAAATAATGATTTGCATTTCAGAATCAGAATTAAATACAATACTGCATGTAAATCAATTATACATGTATATACATAACTGAAATACAGTATAGACCAGATTTAAACTGATGTGCAAACACGTACCAAAACAAATCCTGAAAGATCCACTACACGACCATGTCAAGAATTTTTCTCCAATTATTATTATAATCTTCATTCCAATTATAGATTAAGACGTAGGCGTTTATATGTACATGCTACTTAACAACCTGTTAAACATTTTACATGCACACTCTGTTTACATGCACACTACAAGTAATCCGATCCAAAATGATGCACGTATGCGAAGTGTCACTTAATGTCACACATGACACCATGGCAGGCTTGTGGTTAATGCACCAGTCTTGTGACCACACCAACAAGATGCAACTGAAGTTAAGCAAGGCACCTTACCCCAAACTGCTCCCTGGGCACTGTGGATTCCGCCCATAACAAGAAACCTGTGGATGAAAGTGTGCAGTAAAGACTGCAGCAAATCCTTCTCATAAAACTGCAGAATTTAATAGTTTAATGCGAACTAATGAAAGATTATCTCACCCCAGCTGAACGTACCATGAAAGATTATTTAAAGGATTGTCCACCTCATTTAATTAAGTAGCAATTGTGTTTAAATGGCCTCAATAAGACTAGTCTAGCTCAACTAAAGTGTATACATGGACTTAAATGGACTGTACTGATTAAGCTATTACTCAGATTATTGATGGAATATCAGGCTGGTACATAAGGTACACAGACACATTGAAGTGCAGTCAGTATTACTATTGAATCACTATTCAGTACTGCTGAATTACTGGTAGCATTCAAAACTAAACTTAGAACTCTTATCCGTTTAGTCTGTCAGGAATAGTTCCACCCGGAATAATAGGGTGTAAGGCAGGTAACACTACCTGGACAGGGCACAAATCCACCACAGGGTACCACTTACACACACCCGTTTACACACACACAGGGGCAATTTAGCATATCCAATTTGTCTACCATGTGTGTTGTTCGGGAGGTGGGAGGAAACCGGCAAGAACTCATGCAAACACAGGGAGAACACATACAAATACTGGAGCAAGGCTCAAACCCACAAAGCCAGATCCCCCTGGTGCTGTGGAGCACACACATTACCTGCAGCCCCACTGTGCCACACAACTTGTAAATCTAAACATTTAAGATTCTTACTGAGTTGAATGCCTTTAGATGGATGTTTACTTTTCTTTAACAGGGCTATTTCACTTTTTTTACTCTACAGTGAGTGTAGAGATTTCTATTCAGACTGAATGTAGCAGCCTTTATACTGTTTTTTCAGTCTGATTTCCATAAGATTAGATTGATTTAACTTTATTGTCATTGTTCATTCTGTACAGTTACAGAGCCAATAAAATGAAGTTAGCATCTAACTAGAAGTGCAAAATGGAACTGCAGCAGGGAATGAGTATGTATAATAATGCTTACAAAATGTGACACTGACCACCAGGGGGCAGTTCATTTACAACCAGCCTCCTACGCCACCGCTCCTCCTATAACACGTGACGTCACGATTTCGCACATGCGCTGAAGGGGCGACCTGATTGGAGACGAAACAGCTAATCAGAATCACAGTGGGTCGAGCCACAAGGCATTGTCCCCGCCTTCAACGTTTCTACAGTCAGCTTTGTAAAGCGCGCGTGTTGAGCGTAAAGTAGGGTCGATCTCAGATTGGTGCGTCACGCTAGACAGGAAGCACGTGGCCTCCACGCGCGGAATAAGGAATTGAGCTAGGCTGGGGTTATGGTCTGGTCTGTATGGTAGTGAAGAAGGGGCGTGGAAAGGTTTCGTGAGGTTCCAATTCAGATTGGCAGCATAAGCTCATAAATATTACAAGAAGGCGGTTCTAGCTACTTATATAGAAGTTCCCGGGTTAGTTGTTTCTCTCTTCTATTACGTCTGCAGGCGTGTCGCTATACAGACCCATCTAACAGCTCACTTCAACACGAAGAGCCATGTGTGACAAGCTTCCCTTCAAAGTCGGTCAGTATTTTTTTCAGTCTGTGAACAATAATGCTCACTTACTTCACTTTTACACCTGGAGCTGCTTTAATGGTGCATCTTTTACAGCTTTCTAATGAAATAATTTCATCTGCAGAAAAGGGACAGTATACATGTCGACCTGTTTGTGTACATTCGGATCAGGTCCAGATTTTAGTTCAGGTTTCGTAGATCCGACACTGAGAACATGTGAGAGAGCTAAGCCATGGCAGGACGTGCAGTTGTCACTCAGACACAGCAAAGTGGCGAATGAATGACAGAGAACTGCCTTTGGAAATTAGACATGAACTGTGCGGAGACATATCTATAACACAGGACCGCTTTTCTCTTCCTGAAGCTTTTAGATTTTTTTTTTTTTAGAATGGAAACAGCCATGTTGGAAGTTGTAGCTAGTTTTTTTTTATATCGCGCATGTGTAGCTGCACGGCATCCGTAAGCCACATGACCATAATGCATCGCTGTGCTAAAGGAAGGCAGAGCTTTACTAGCTAAGGTGTGAAGATTGAGTAGGTAGTCTTATAACTGCACGGACATTCGCCACATGTAAACTACACCCGCAGAAGGTTTACACAGTGATTTAACTTGGAGCAGGCTTGATTATGTGGACTTTGTTCTGTTGATTGGAGAGTCCAGGGGTCAGCTTCCACAAGCAACTTGTCCATTGTGAAGTCTTATTTTACACGTGAACATGCCCATGCCCTCTTACTGTAACTGTAAGTCATTCATTATTAAAGGGAATAATACAGTCTGCTCAGACACTGCCTGTTGACTAGTGGTGGACTTAAAGTCTGGGTTTCAGACGGACAGGATTTGATAAGATTTGGATAATTCCAGTTGGCCGTTGACTGAAACGAGCTGCCTGAGACATACACAGCACTCACACGAAACAGCTGTGTACAACACATAACACAACCTCTTTAATGCCCCAGTGCAGGTTGCTCAGGCAGTGTGAACAAATGAGCACAGAGTTATCAAGTTATTAATTATAAACTTGTATAGTTTTTCCCCCCCCACATTGACTTAACATTCACACAAGCCTTTTAATGATCTGCTGTTTTCTCATTTATCAAGCTTGATATGAACAGTGTTATAAAATTGACACACATGAACTAGTTCAGATGAGTTAAAAAGGAAATTCATGAAAATCCTGTAAATTTTGAAAACCTTTTGTATTCTGTATTGTGCTTCTAAGTGTGTGTACAAACAAATGTGACCTCCGTTAACTCGGATTTACATCAATAAATCTTATCATTTGAATGAGTTACTGCAGTTTTATATATGGATTGTGCTGTCAATTTCAAATCACTTATTTTAAACACATACACGGTTTTATGTACACACTTCTTGGAAAGTAGTACTGCTACACTGCTGCTACAGCAAGTGCAATCACACTCTCAATTGCTTGTAAAAATTCATCCATTATTATTATTGTTGTTGTTATTTATAATTGTCAAGGCTCCTATGGGTGAAAATTCATCAAATTTGGTGTACATGTTGGCACATATGACTGTTACTCAACAAGAGAGAGGGACTCAGAGTTTTGTTCTGTGTACCAAATTTGGTATATGGGTCTCTCCAAGACAAACAAATTTGAAGTACATTGTATCAGCTGTACCCAACAGGAAGTTTGATGGTTTCATGTCACATGTTGCTTATTTAAAAGAGATTTTTGATAATTTGCTGGATGTTGAAATGGTGAAGCAAATTAATTTGTATTTGTTGTAATTTGATTTTGCTGACACATCACAGGTTATTGGTTATGATATCCATGTGCTCAGAGAAGCCCTCTGGAATATCTGACTATTATTATTGTTATTGTTATTGTTATTATTATTATTATTATTGTTACTGTAATAATATTATTAATCACAATAATAATAAAATACTTTATCAGTATTTATCTATTCATTTATTTTACTTTTAAACACTTTTGAACAATACTGCTATAATACCAATTATAATAATAATTTTGGTCATGATAATCATAATATCAAATTTTATTATAGTTTCATCTCTGTTTTTTTCCCCCCTAGCTGATATCAGCCTGGCAGAGTGGGGCCGTAAGGCACTTGACATTGCTGAGAATGAGATGCCTGGGCTGATGAAGCTAAGAGAGATGTATGGGCCAACAAAGCCACTGAAAGGAGCTCGAATTGCTGGATGTTTGCACATGACTGTCCAGACAGCTGTCCTTATTGAGACCCTCACAGCCCTTGGAGCTGAGGTAAAGGGAAAGGGGAAAAAAGTGCTGAAAGTGACTTTGCAGAGTTTCAATGTTAATTTGTTCAGTGACAACACAACTGTGACCTACTGTGCTGTATATTAAACTGTCTGTTATTATATCACAGGTTATTGATTATGATGTTTATGACATATGCATGCCCACAGAAGCACTATGGAATATCTGCCATCCAAGTGTCCTTTCAACATATTTTTTTAAATGTACTTTTAACAACCTATCCATGGAGAAGGAGACAGGACAGGATTTTAAACTTATTAAATGAAGGGGTTCAGCTTTGGGGTTGGTCTTGATTTACCGATTGGTAAATCCTAATTACCTCAATAAAAATATTAATATTATGCTATTAATATAATTTACTTATTAAATAAATTCTTCTGTGTGTTAGCTGATCTGAGGTTTTGCTTTGACAAGTACAATTTAAGCACAAGAGAGAAATGAAATAAATGAAACAGATAAAGAAAACCAAATCAAACAAATGAGACAAAAGGCTTATTCATTAAGGAAAATGATCCAATATTACTCATCCATCAGTGGCAAAAGTATGTGAACCTTTAAGATTAGCATCAGGTCTGAAGATGAAATTTGAGTCAGGTGTGAGTTGGCACCCTGTTTTGTTTAAAGAATAGGGATCTAGCAAAATCTTTACAACATGTTTGTGGCACAAACAAGGAAGATTTCTGAGGACCTCACAAGAAGAGTTATTGATGCACGTCAGGCCACTGCTCTCCAAAAAAAACATTACTGCCCATCTGCTGTTTGCCCAAGATCACATGGACAAGCCAGAAAGCTACTGGAAAAATGTTTTGTGGATGGATATGACCAAAATACATGTTTTGTTTAAAATCAAAAGTGTTATCTTGGAAGAAAGGAAAACACTGCCTTCCAGTGCAAAAACCACCATCCCATCTGGGAAGCATGGTGGAGGTAGAATCATGGTATGGGTCTGTTTTGGGTAAAATTGTCTGTGCCAACAGACAAGTGACTCTGGCAGACTCTGTACATTTGATACATTTTAAGGTGTGGTAAAAGGAACAGGCTGTTCTGCCCCTGAACAATTTTGTTGTCCTTCGACAACTCTTTGGTCTTGGCCATGGTTGAGGTTGGAGTCTGGCTGTTTGAAGCTGTGGACAGGTGTCTTTTATACAGATAACGAGGTCAAATAGGTGCCACTAATACAGGTAACGAGTGGAGTACAGAAGAGCTTCTTAAAGAAGTTGTTACAGGTCTGTGAGAGCCAAAAATCTTGTTTGTTTGTGGGTGACCAAATACTTTTTTTCCACTGCAAGTGTGAATTCCTGGATTTTTTTCTCTCATTTTGTCTCTCATAGTTGAAGTGTACCTATGATGAAAATTACAGACCTATCTCATCTTTCTAAGTAGGAGAACTTGCACATCAGTGGCTGACTAAATACTTTTTAGCCCCACTGTATTTAATTTATAAATTCTACAGTATAGAATTTATATATATAAAACGTTATTAAAGAATAATGTCTATGTTCAGAGAACCACATATATAAGAAACCAAAAAAACATATGCTGTCACTGCTATACATTGTTGTAGGGTTGGTGTTCTCATGGTGATGAGCAGTGTTTTGGTTTTTGCCAAGTGTATGTTCTCCATGTTTGGCACATGCCTTTAATAAACTTCAAGCAGGATTTTATATGGTTTTTTTTGGTTATTCCTTTCATAATATCTTTTTCAATCTATTTATTAATCTTGTTTTTGGTAAAATATCTTCCTTCTCTCTTTAAATCCCCCCTTTTCATTCTCCAACCAGGTTCAGTGGTCTAGCTGTAACATTTTCTCCACTCAGGATCATGCTGCTGCTGCCATTGCCAAAACTGGTGTTCCAGGTATGTCTGTATGCCTTATAACCCTAAATGCAAGTTTAGTCCAGGCTGTTATCTGACCTAAGACTGACCGTGTTCACACAGTTTAAAGTTCATTTGGTAGGTTAGCTGTATCTAATGACTTGCACCACTGAACCAGAATATTATCAGAAATCCATATGATTGAGTTTGCAAATTTGTGTAAAAATTTAGACTGCCCAGGTTGTGCAATGCTTGTGTCAAGCTATTTGTCGATTGTGCACCTAAAGTTGCGTAATGGACCTGTTACAACATCTAGATCTCCTGCCTGGGCAGTAGTAGCTCAGTAGTGAACTTAGTGGACTTTTGATCAGGACATGTTTTCAAATCTCATCTCCACCAAGCTGCCTTTGCTGGGTCATTGGGCAAGACCCCTAACCCTCAGCTGCTTAGCTGTATAAATGAAATAAATGTAAGTCAATCTGGATAAGGCGTTCTGCCTTATGCCATGAACCTAAATGTACTTTTAAAGCAAGAAATTGAAAGTTTCTATTAAAGTAATGCTAGTGTTGTCTTTTTTTTTATTTGAAATATTTTGATATTTTTTCAATCATGTTCCAACAGCACTGGTGTACATGTTTTACTTTTTTTTTTTTAAGTTTATGCTTGGAAAGGTGAGACTGATGAGGAGTATGTGTGGTGCATCGAGCAGACTATCTACTTCAAGGATGGTCAACCTCTCAACATGATCCTGGATGATGGTGGAGATCTAACCGACCTTGTGCACCAGAAATATCCCACCTTGTTAGCAGGTATAGTTAAATTTCTTCTGTAACATTTTCACAGTTCAGATTAAACATTATTTTAAACATTTAACAATGCATCTTTGTAATACTTATCTTCTGTTGTAATATTTTCCTACTTCACATTTCTGAATACTTACAATGGCATTATTAGGGTGTTTTGCATTTTTCATGAATTATTTCAGGAATTAAGGGTGTTTCTGAGGAGACCACCACTGGGGTTCATAAACTCTATAAGATGATGAAGGAGGGTGAACTTAAAATTCCTGCTATTAATGTCAACGATTCTGTTACAAAGGTACCTGCAAGTCTTTTTTTTTTTATTTGCAAGTCTTATTATGTGAAGCTGGTTATTGCTGAATGCTGAATGCAGTCCAGATCCCAAATAAAAATTCATGATTGCATTTGAAAATTGAAAATTCAAAGTGCATTTGAAAGTCCCTGTACTTGGTAGTGATGGCCAATTCATAATTTCATAAATAGTCAAATCCGTTCTTATGCTGATAATAAGTATGATTGAAACTGTGTCCTGGTATTTGCCACTTTCCTTGTGGTGAGATGACACATGTATTTGCATACAGTCATATTTCCTGTTTGTATTTGCATGTTGGACCGTGGTGTTGTTTTTTTTTTTTTTTGTTTTGTTTTTTCCCTTCCCTTTCTTTTCCCTCTTTCTTCCCCCCTTAACACGTTGGTCAACATACAGATGGGTGATTAATTAAAAGGAAAGCAAATAGAAAGTGTCTTAGAAGGGTGTTGGGCCACAATGTGTCACCAAAACAACTTCAGTGTGCTTCAGCTTTGCGTCTCTGGAACTCTACTGGGGGAATACAAACAGTATTTCCTCGTCCTTAAAGACCCCACTCCCATCAGGATAGAAATGTTCCTTGAAAGGATAAAATTAATCAGTCAGTAGAATGGTGTATTTAGTTGCAGTAAAACGGCATTTTAACAGGACAAGCCCATGCCTCCACACCCCCACAAAGCATTATTATTTCTATCCATTTGTTGTCTGTTTGTAACTGTCACATAGGCTGGTTTGTTTAGCATCTTGTGATTTATGGTCAGAGCTACATGTAACCGGTAAGTTAACAGTAATAATAGTTTTACCTATGAGAAATTTAAGCTAGTTAAAATTTTACGGTAAATGTTGAAACTTCTTTGATAGGTAAAATTAACTTTCTTTAGGAATACATGTGGCTATAGTTTTCTCTATATCAAGTGTCAGGGCTTCGGATCACGTTTTTGTTGTTGTTATTAGGCAGGTTCGTGTTTTTGAAGGTCCATGTCCTAAAGATGTATGCTCTCATTACAAGGGTAAATAGTGGTAAAATTGCAGATGTGTGTAAATGAGCAATAGTCATACTTAATGCAAATCTCTGGATTTAATCCATGCTTATTTTTTTATAGCCTGTGCCTGAAGGTCAATATATGTGATCTGTTTAATTGTAATGTATTAATATTTGTGGGAATTTGGCCTTGGTGTCACCTCATGTTTATACCCTAGTGATGTACACAGTCATGTCTACTTAAGTGTTTCTAAACAGTAAGTTGACCTGAAAATACAAATGGGGACATAACAATAATGTTAAAAAAACAATTTTACACATTTAATTTTATTTTACGTTCTTTGTGGGATTCAGCTAATTAATGACAATTCTTGTATAACTGCAGTTGACTATTTAACTCGGTTTTTTTTCCACAGAGTAAATTTGATAATCTGTATGGCTGCCGCGAATCCCTGATTGATGGAATCAAACGGGCGACTGACGTAATGATTGCAGGTAAAGTGGCTGTGGTCGCTGGATATGGTGATGTTGGTAAAGGGTGTGTTCAGGCTCTTCGAGGCTTTGGTGCCAGAGTCATAGTCACAGAGATTGACCCCATCAATGCCCTACAGGCTGCAATGGAAGGTATGTGTTTGGTCATATTTGTCATGCAGTATATAGATTTTGATAATCTTAAGTGGGACATGAACATGAAGTAAAATTATTTTTCATGCCGTTACAGGTTATGAAGTGACTACAATGGATGAAGCATGTAAGGAAGGAAACATCTTTGTGACAACCACTGGCTGCAAGGACATCATTCTGGGCAGGTATGTGACTGGGCACAACAATAAGGATAAATTGTTGTAAAAAGGATTAATTATTAACAGTGTGCAATTATGTTAAAGATATGACAGTTGTGTATTTGTCAATTTCTTACTACAAATGAGTTTTTCTACCAGCTGTAATTGAGGGTGATTCACCCGGCCTTCAAGTTCTGTTTGTTTGCTTAGATAATGTCAGTTAGGTCTGAATCACAGTTGCAGGGAGGCTAACAAGCTGGTGTTTAGACAATAATGTGTCACCAAAAAATAGTTTAGGAAGAAACAGAATGTCCGCCCTCTACTGTACATAAACAAGGAAAGAATCTACAGCTTCAGGTTCCTTGGAAGGCACATTTCTGAATATCTCATGTGGTCAATCAACACAGACTCTGATGAGGCACAACAGCAGCTTTACTTTCTAAGAATACGAAATTCTTTCTAAGAAAGCGAAAATGTCACAACAGCTTCTCAAGTCCCTCAGTCAGAGTGTTCTGAATCATAAGATCTTGTGTGTGGCAGCAGCTGTGTAGCTGATAAGATGTCACTGCTGTGAGTTATAAACACAGTTCAGAAGATCACCAACACACATTTGCCTACCCTGGAAGACATTTATAGATCCCCATGCCTGTGGACAATATTCTGCATAATTAAAGACCTGTATCACCCCACCCATCACCTGTCTGTCTGTCTACCCTGAGGAAATACTCAAAAAATCTGTGAATACATGTGCAATATGTTTGGTTTTTTTTGTAATATTTACCATGAAGTTGGTACAGGATGTATTTGTAGACACCCACCCTATTGTGATGCATTATGTTGTAGTGTATAATTTATTTGTATCATAAGGGCTCTGTTTAACTAAGTGCACCTAAATTTTGTATGCACATAAAAGTAAAAAAAAAAAACTATTAAACTCGAGCATAGGCGACACCAGATATGCCATACTACATGATCTAATATTAATAATTAGATAATGACTACTACTTTGATCTAACTATTTCAATAACCTATTAGATTATTATTACTTGATACAAAAATAAATTTAGTTAAGTTCCCAAGACAAGTGGGAGCTAGAAATCTAATCAGATTATCATTAGCAGTAAACACTAGCAGAGGCAAAGAATCTAACTAAGAAACAACCATCCACAAGCAAGTATTGATCATAACTGATTAACCATTTGTAGAAGGAAAACAGAACTGATGGGGGGGGGGGGGGGCGCAAATTTTTGA
>JAOVVF010000004.1:24544467-24561515 GCA_028565595.1 Duopalatinus emarginatus
TATTTAAATCCATCAAGAATTGTAAGTAACTTTTACTTTAAAATATGGTCTGTTAAATTTACTAGCAGTTTTTACGTATGAAATGCGGGGGGTGGAGGGGGCAGTTGTATTTGTTCCCTCCAAAAGTTATACCAGGAGGAAAACATATGCTGTTTTGCTTTCGCTTTTATTTTAAAAGCGCGCCACCAAGGTTGATGCGTCAGATAAGGTGGGTCTTATTTCAGCCTTCGTTAAGGTGTCTGTGTCAAATATATATCTGCTCCAATCAGCAGCTTCTCTGGCCTCCGATTCAGCTGGTCAGAGTGTCCGATTTATTTAAGTTAGGCTGCGTCCCAAATGTGTACTACACACTAATACTATACTGTACACACTATACACTAATACTATACAGTAGACACTACACACTAATACTATACAGTATACACTATGTACTATAGGGCTGAACGATTTTGGAAAATAATCTAATTGCGATTTTTGTCCTATATATTGCGATGTAATATGCGATTATGTCCTCTTCTCATGTCTTTTTCAATGAACACAAGCAATAAATTAATCTGTTCCATTATTAACAATATCGAAATTTGAAATCTTTAACATGTCTAACTTTTCACGTTTTATGAAACACTTGGACTGCACTTCTTAAACACTGAAGTTAACAGGACAGTCTATAAATAAAAAACATTTATTCTAATAAATAAAAAACGACTTTATTCTCAAAATATAATAACTTTACTGCTGAAATATTAGGCTAGCAAAGGCTAAATAACAGTCTTTAGATGCTGAAAATATCTGCATATCACTAATTCCATTGTGCAATACCAATGCTCAGAAGCTTACTAAATAGCTATACATACAATGATCATTTTAATGTCAGATCTATTTTAAAAACACACACACACACACACACACACACAATCAGGCTGCTGTTAGAGTAACTTACTAACAGAAAATGTGTTTCCTTAGATTGGACGGGGAGTTCTTTAAAGCACAAATCTTATGGGGATGAGGCAGGCAGAGTAGGCACTTAAACACAAATGACTCCTGTTTCTTCTCGTGTATTTCAAAAAAGTCACTTAAATAGGGCCGGAGTGCTGTGACAAGTTTGAATTTTCTTCTCTTTTCTTTCCTGCTGGCACTCGACGCTGCTGCACTGATGGGATAACTATGTCTAGCCCAACCCTCTCTTAACAAACTGTGTGCTGTAACGTGATTGGTGTGATTACGCGATTCTTTCATTTTGAAATGTTACATATTTTATGCGTGCATGAGACAAAAGTAACAACAGATATTTGACTTTCAAATGTAGTGAAGTTAAAGTAAAAGTCCCACCAGGCCAAGGGGTCATCTTCTCAATCAATTGCATGGTAGAAGCAGAAAAGGCCACAGCAGTCTTAAAGAAGCTGCCAAGAGACTTCTTCACCTTTTTACCAGAGGGCTGTGCACTTTGAGGCCTCGGAGTGGTTTCAGTACGAGACCCCTTCTCCTACCAAATAGAGCGAAACAGCAATTAGCACTGAAGTTAGATTACAAATAAATAAATAATTATAAAGTGTGTTTCTGGTATCATAGACACATAATTAGTACCAACCTGGTTATATGCACACCTTGCTGATTCTAGCATTTTGCTCTTAAGTCAGGTCTTAATGGTAGGAATTTTGTCTGCGGTGATATACTGGGTTTTGAACCTGGGGTACAGAAAGGATGCAACATCCAAAGGCTCCTGGATACTGGGGTCATTGTACCTATCATTAAGGTATGCCAAAACTTTGGTTTTGATTGACCTAGTCAGGTCAGTGTCCTCTTGGTCTTTAGCCAGGACTGATAAAGGTGAAGAAGTGCATTGAGGTCGGAGATACTCACATACTCCTCTCCAGAGAGAGCATCTGTAAAGTCCAGAACAGGATGCAGTGCCTTGTGCACAGACTCCAACAGCTCAATATCCTGCCAGGTTGGGATGAGGGAGCATGCATATCGATCACCTGAAAATACCTGGAAAATGGCTTTGAGCTGCTCTAGCACTCTGGCAATCATCATTTCTTTGGATCCCCATCTTCTTGGGCATGCAGTGATGAGGCTGTGCTCAGAAAGTTTGAGCTCCCTCTGTGCTTCAGTCATTGCTGCCTTCTTCTTCCAGCTGTGGGAGAAGTGCCCCACCACCTTCTTGCACAGCCCTGTTGCTCTTGACACTCTGTCATCTTTGAGTGCATGTCCTGTAATACAAAATAATAAAGAACAGGGTAATAAAATGTTATGCTTTGGCAACGCAAAAATGTTTGCCCCTCTCATAGGCCGGCTGCAATGTTTTCCCCTGTGTGGTCAACTGGAAAGTAGGATGCTTGAAGGCAGCAAGCTTTAAGATTTAAGTCTTCGTCAATGTAATGCATCGTTAGACTCTGGTATGGCTCTGTTGTACGGCCTGACCACAGATCAACTCCACCGTTTTCAGCTCCACTGACACTCTCTGTCTACATTTTTTGTATAGCTCAGGTATGGCTACCTGGCTAAAATATGTGTGTGAGGGCATTTTGTACTGCTTATCCGTTGTGCTTACCAAAGCCGTAAACCCAGGCTTGGTCACTATACTAATTGGCATCATGTCTTTCGCTACAAAAGCGAAAATACGGTTCCGAAAATAGAGTTTATCAAATTGCGATATTATCGAAATGCAATTAATCGTTCAATCCGAATGTACTCAACTTAATAGTATGAGATCAATAGGCTAGTACACGAATATGAATGTAGTACACTATTTCTTACTAACAGTAAGTGATAAACCGTTGATATGAGAATGCATGTCAGGGCTGCTTCGGAGGAGGCACAAATCAATAAAAAAATGATCAGTAACTGTAGATCAGAACTGTAGAACTGTATCTGCTCTGAAACAATAAAGACTCCTATAGAAGAGCTGCTTTATCTATTAACTCTTTATCCTATATAATATTAAACAACAGATAATGAAATGTCATGTTTTCATGTTATTTTATTACAATTTCAGACAGAGCACTATTATTAAGCATTTATTTGATTATTTTTACCATATAATAATAAAAATACTAATATTTATAATAATAATAAAGAGAATTTAATGTATGTTACTTTGTAAAGTTTTAATTTATTATTGTTTTATTTGTTTAAGAAATATTCTCCAGCTCTGAACTTGTTCACTGATGTTTTATATTTTTGTGCATTTATGTGTATTATTTGACATCCTGATTATTTAACAAAAAAGCTACTCAGTAGTTAGTCAGTACTCAAGAAGTTTTTTCACCTAGCACTTTTTACTGTTACTTGAGTAACATTATTCTGAAGTATTGGTACTCTTACATAAGTACAGTTTTTGGCTACTCTACCCAACTCTGGAGATGAGTGAGATCAATATGGTTAGATCCAAAGAGATCTCTAAAGCCTTCGGAAAGAAGGTTGATGGTAGATGTACGTTAACATCAGCTGTGGTGAGAGCTACCTACTACCATGATGACAATTTTGGGATGTTATCCCTGACTTCTCAAACTCATCTGCATCTACAACCTTTCACCTGAACAATCCAGAGGAAACCAAAATAAATCTTTGAGGTAGAAAAATAAGACAGACTTAATTCAAATTTTAGGCTTTTTTTTTACATTTTAAAAAATATAGTGATGTTCTATTTTTTTCCTCACAAGAAATCTAATAATTAAACTTACAAATAATTTGTTAAACAATTGTAAACAATAAAAAAAAAAAACGATGAATAAAAAGATGTCTTTTATAAGGCTGCCATAACTCTTATTAACTCAACTCTATGACAAGTCCTTAAAATCGCGACTCGAGTCCCCCACCTCTGCTAATTGTAACAAAAAACAAATAAAACAACACGCTGGCATAAATGACATTGGCATTACAAACCAACACAAACGATTGCGAGTAAACTTCAAACGATATGAGGGTAAAAATACAGTAACACGTGCGTTGCTCTTCAACGGTGCGGTGCTTGCCCATAAAAATATTTAATACCTAAAACACATACCTAAAATACCACAAGTTGATTGTCTCTTATCTTTGTGTGGTTTAAAAGTCAGTGATTCAACATTGTGTACATTCAGATCTGTACACAGATTCCGTGTGGGTTTTTACACACAGGTTACTTTTCTCTGCATTCCAAAAAAAATGACATGGAGCTTTGTTGGCGTTTGAAGCATTGGCCTTTATTTTTGCTTATCCACGCAGTATTTTTCTCAGTCTGTCAGTCATTTTCTTATCAGTTTAGTTCGTCCGGGTCGCAGTTTGTCCGAAGCTCAAACAGAATCACAAGTAAGGCAGGAATCCTCACCCACAGGGAACTAATACAGTATATCACGGGGAAAGTATTTCTCTCAGGAGGCCATTATCCTGAAGGCTCGTTCACTCTCCTGCTCAGTAGGTGGCGGTAATACACCTGAAGTTGACCAACTGCCATAACCCTGAAAGAAAAAGAAAAAGAAGAAGAAGAATAGACGACGCCACATTTTCTTCCGCAGTGAAAATCGGGTCTTATGTGTTCATGCGTAATAGCGTCAATTTCATACATACTTCTTGGCGGTGGACATGGCTGAACCCGACGGATGTCCACCCTGTCACTCAGGATGGACGACTCAAGAAGACCCGCTAACGCTACAAAATCCACCGCATACTGCTGAACAACAGCGGGACAGATTTAATGCGTTAAAAGACTGGAACTGGTTTCATTCTGCGCCGACAAATCCCTGGGTTACCAAACCCACGTGTCCTGCTGGTAGTTACGGAGGTCCAGGTTATGTACAGCACCACGGTCCTGGTAGGTTTCTCACAGTCGTGTGTACTGGGGCTGGGATGTGTGTACTGTGCACATAGTTAATAGTGCAGATCGACACGTGACAGCGTTACACTTTCATATCACACCAACAGCGTCTATATAAACTGCAATTAAAGGGTCATTACTGAGAACCACACTTTTTGTTTAAAGTAAGACGCCGGGGACACTTTTTTTGTGACAAAAATATCAGTATTGTGCTGTATTTCTAATTACAGCAAGTGGTATTGTACTGTCTTCTACTCTCTGTAAACATGGCTTTAACTGTCAAACAGCACCTGACATTAATAAATACATGATTTGACAATTTATAGGTTATCAACTACAAGACTATCAGTATGACCAAAACCGCTGGAGAAACAGGGTAATGTCATGTATATTTGTTTGTTTAAGTAAAACATTTAAGCAACTGTAATAAATAAATGTGTGTATCCATATGTCTATTTCTGTCTGTTTACTGCATGTTATGCTTAAATAAGTGTTTGTGGTCATGCTTTAACTTATTTGTGTGTTTGGGTCCTTTTTCCAGCAGAAAAAACAAAAAGAACAAGAATTCAGTCATTTCTGTGATACTTGTGATCGAGGTTTCAAAAACCAACACAAATACAATGAACATATTGCCCAACATGTAAAGGTAATCCATTATGCCACCGAATTTTATAGATGTAATCTGTAGGACCTCGCATTCGTTCATTTTTAATGAATTAGATGCTAAGTTTTTATTTTTTATACCCTTTCTCTCCAGTGTTCTTTTTCTGATTGTAAATACATGGCACATGAGAAGCTAGTCAAAATTCACTGGAAAAATGTGAGTGAATATTTAATTGTGCATAAACCTTTATGTAGATAAAACATTTGATTGGGTACATTTAGCACCCCTTTTCACATTTTCAAATAGAAAAAATGAAAGTTTTTGTTGGCTTTCAGAGTCATGCCCCAGGAGCAAAACGAATCAAGCTGGATACTCCAGAGGAAATTGCAAAATGGAGAGAGGAAAGAAGACGGTACAATTGCTTATTCTTTACACATATTACACGTAAATAAATTAACAACGTGTAATTGTTTTATATGCATCATAATGCCCTGGACAGCTTGAGAATAAAAAGTGCTGAATGCTGTTTGCAGTAACTACCCAACACAAAGTAATGTAGAGAAGAAGATTAAATTAATGGAAGTCAAAGAAAAGAGAGGAGATGTGCTGGACACCCCTCAGTTTGGGTATGTTGTAGTGTTTATTTTCTGCTTTTTTTTGTATGTTACAAATGCACAACTGTAGATTTGATTAGTTCTGACAGTTGGGATTTTAATGCAAATTAACTGTAATTTGTGACTTAACATGTTTTTATTTATTTAATGACATATTTTTTAAACAGCCATCTTAAGAGTTCTGGAAATGTTCATGGTGGGCACCGTCAAAGAGAACGTTTCCACACATCCAAAGGGCTTGGATGTGCTGACCATCAACACTTCCATCCAGGTAGTGAAAAAGTGGACCAGTCACCTCTCACATCATGTCTCAATAATGTAGATCCTCTGGGAGCCCTGGCCACGAGTGACCCAGGTTAGATGAATCCAGTCACAGCTTTCTATTCACAACTTTTGTAAGTACATATGTACAACACTATCTTTTACGTTTACTTTAAGATTCTGAGAAAGAGGAGTCTGTAAAGGAAATGAAGTCTGCCATTTCAGTGGCCCCCAAAAATCTGACCTCTGCTCTAGGATCACTGATAGCCAGCTATGGAGAAAATATGACTGAAAGTGAAAGTGACAAAGAACCAGATGGTGAGCAGATCCACTTTTCTTAAATAAATTAATAAATCTGATAAATTTAACTCTATATAAGCCTAATACCTTATGAAACTACATGACATAACACTACATGAGACCTGTAGAGGAAAATATGGGAAAATGTACTTATTTCCCTCACACCACATGTGGACTTACTTAGACGTCAACGCATATACTCGATATTCTTACTCGGCTATTATTTTTCTCGGCTAACAGGAAATATGTAGCACAAGCTATAATAACACCATAATGGCCTAATGGTGGCGCTATAGTGCAGAAAAACCTGCTTTGCCTTATAACACCTGAACAAAAATCTTCAGAAACCATATACATTTTCCCTCTGATTTCTTGGGTCAAGACAGACCAGTTTGCTATTTTGCATCATTTAGCTCTGCCTACATAGTTTTTTGCATAATTGCATTATACTATAGCTTGGCTACCAGGCCACCAGGAGACTCTATGGCAGACCATTAACTACTTTTCATTAGGGCTGTTTTTTTTTTTTTTTTTTTAATTTATTAATTAATTTTACAATTATTTTTATATTTTTTTGTACTGTATTAAAATAAGCTGCCTAAAATAATGAAAAAAATAATATTTTATTATTTTCTTTAATCATCTCTTAAAACACGTACTATTCACAAAAAACAGAAACCGTTTTTATTTAAAAAATAAAAAAAAAATTATTTAGTGTTAGTTTATGTTTTTTTTTATTACTTTACATTACCTTAACAGCAGCAGTGCAAAAATGACTTGACATGGGGCACAGTTAGAAAATCATGTAAAATCATCTTGTGAAGTAGATGTCCAGGAGTGATTACCTAAACAGAGAGTTTACATTTTCAAGTTTACATTTTCAACCTTAGGTGAACATCATTATTAATAGAGTGAACCCATGTACATTGCAGTAGATCTAATGAGGTCAACCAAGTGATAAGTTATTAAATTATATAGAGCCATATTTAATCAAATTAGCATTACTTGTCTAGAACAGTGGAAAAGTCAAATCCATGTTTATGCCAAAAGGTCAAACTTTGAAGAAGATATACTTGGTTTTGTGAAAAGAACCCCCCACAATGGTAAAAATGTTTGAAATGACATACATTTTATAATCGCTGTGCAGTTAAGATGTATTTATCCTACTTTGCATTTGTCCACAACAGGGTGGACATATTTGGACATTTGTTTGAATATTGGCTGCTAGAACAAAGTGTCTGTGGGTTTATGCAACAAGACAATGAAACACAACTTTAACCTGCCAATCACCTGGAGAATCATGCTGTTATCTAAACATTTACACAGCTTTTCTTGGTAAACTAAGCTGCTGAAGAGAAATAAAATGTTAGTTTTCCCTTGGTATTGATTTGGATAGGGTCATATCTAAGGTGGCATAAATTCTTATACAGCATAAAAACATTTAAAGCAGTAAATTCTAAATAAGCAGATTCGTTGCATGAAAATGCTGGTGTTATTGGGACTTTTCTAAAACCTATCAAGCTCATTTTTCTTATTTTACGTTTTAGAGAAGACAGCTTTGTATAGGCACCATGGAAATGTGCAAAAAAAAAATGAAACTTCTGATTGCTTTCTTCTTTCTCTGAAAATATAAGGTTTTCTTTAGTATTAGCTATTTTTGTAGAATTAGACTAACTATTTTGTTTTACAATTGGGTCATGTTTTTATGAATTTGTTTTTTGCCAGATACCCCAGTCCTGAAAAGTGCCTTGGCTTTAGAGGAGAACAAGGCTTTGCTTACAGCTTATACTAACCCAAACCAAAACTATGCACCAAAGCCTGAGAAGAGGCCAACAACTGAGGAATCAGTGTTCAGCCATCATGTACCATATACTCTGAAGAGCAGAGAGAGTTTTAGAGGTAGACGAAGGGGAAGACAACCTAATAAACCCAGGACTGGATTACAGAAACGTCATCCCACTTTACTAGAGATGGTAAGAAATAATGCATTGTTGCATGCTAATGTGCATGTGTCACAGTTTGTGTATAGTTTTTGATCTATTGGGTTTGTTCTGATTTATTTTTTAATAATACTTCACACATGTCTGTAATGGTAAGTGTGTTCATGAAAGTGTAAATTTATTCTTTACAGTTGTTGGCCCCAGATATTCGACATGAAAGAAATGTGGTGCTTCAGTGTATTCGATATATTATCCATATGGGATTCTTTGGTCTAGTTTTTGAAGACTCCAACCTGGTAATGCCTAATATTGCTCCACCAACTGAGAAAGATTCCAGGTCACAAAATGATGTTAGTTGAAGTGACTACATAATTGTCTGTGGAACTAAGCACTCAGCTGTGATGAGGTACCTGGGCAGCCAGTCACAGGAAGAGAATACTTGCTTTGTGTCAGAGGAGACAATAAATGTTGACTACACCAGAATGGAGAACTAATACAGTGCTTGCAAACAAGGAGTATGATAGCATCACTGAGATTTAATGGCACCAGCACCATAAAAAAACTCAGAATAAAACCAGGAATATATATTAATGTTTTGTTTAATCCACATGTAGTAATGATAGAGCTGTTTGATAGAGTTTACTTAATGGACATATGAACAAATATAAACCTTGTTCCAATGGAATATCTAAATTTTCCAATTTTACATCTGGTTAACATGCTTATCAAGTTGTGTAACTGTAGCAAGTTTTCAACTAAATGCAAATGATTGCATACAGTACTACTTGGGACAAAATGAAGAAGACTGCTGTAAACTGCTCTAAATGGGCTTCAAATGTGTCCAATGAAAACTCCTTTCAGACAATTTTCTTGCTGATTTTGCCCTATGTTTTGGATTGTTGCAGTATGCACCCACGCTTTGTAACATTTTTCTTTTTATCATTATTTTTTTTTTGTGGATAAAGTGATTAACTGGAAAATAAACCAATCAGTTGTAATAATTATATTTAATTGCCAACGTTCAGACAAGGTATTACATTACCACCAGTCTATAAATTGTAATTTAACACATGTGGCCACATACAGGGAGGTTGGCTATGGCCTAATGGACCTTATGCTGCTTAATATTGACAACTGTAGTCACAGGAGCATCAACTGTTTAGAAATAGTCCTATAGCTTTTACCTTTGACATACTTGACTTGATGTAATCACTCTTTAAAGAGGAATAAAGCATTGTTTTAATGAGATGTAAGGGTACCAACAAATTTGTTGATCTGTGTATATAACATAATATTATAGTTGTTATACAAAAACTGAATATGGATCTTATTTAAAAATTTTTTTTTTTCATAATATAAAGTCTATTTGGCTAGAGGTAGGCGGACATCTGACCAGCCACACTCATAAGAGCTTGTTGAACATTCCATTCAGGACACTGTTCCGTGTGAACGGTGTCCTGACCAAGAGCAGAAATTACAACAAACCTTTTTTATCACCTAATTTAATTTTATTTGCATAACAAGGTCGGATCATTCCTTTATCCTTATTATTTTTTATTTTCTTTGTGTTTCCTGGTTTGCCTTAATAATTTATCAAAAAAGCATTACAACGTAGCATTTTCTCCTGTCCTTTATTTAAAAAAAGCAATTAAAATGACCTATAAGTATTGAATTAGACAAAAGATTTCATATTTTATTGTGTTTTTTTTTTTTTTTTTTTTTTTTTTTTTTCTCTGGATATAACTGAGAAGGTTCCTCGACAGTTTCAAAAGTTCCTCAAGGATCTTCACTTTTCTTCAATTGATGAGACCGTAAATAAACAAATATAGATAAAACTGATTGCAGTAGATGGCATGAATATTTAACATGGTATTGTGGTAAAATGTACATACTATGACATACATATTTTTAAATCAAATGAGATAGCTGAGATCATCTGTGATAGCCTCAGACAGTGTGAGTATTTTTTCATTCATAAGTAAATCAAGTAAGTGCCCACCATTCTGAGTGGGTACTATGACATTCTGATCAACTCCTACTAGAATCTAGAATGGAAAATTGGCTCTTCTTCCTCGATAATAAGGAAATGTGTACTGTTTCACCTAATGATTATCAAATACATGCAATGTGTACCGTTTCACCTAATGATTATCAAATACATATAATGTTTTCTGTATAGTAAAATGATGAGCGTAAAAACCAAAGGGCAACTAAGATTAAAATATGTTCACATGTTATTTTTAATAATAATAATACAGAAATAAATGTATTGGAGCTGAAGATGACCAATCAGATCACAACTCTGCCCGCTGTCCACGTCAGTAGGCTGTGTCTGCTGGTTCATATCAGATTAGATTTATATAAAAATATGTTCTGTTAGTATTAAAGTTGAAATAAAACATTAAACCAACAAACCACACACACTCCAGGTATACAGTCGTCTTAACCTGATGATGTAGTTTGAACAGAAATGCCTTCTTGCTGCTTAGAGACGGAAATGAAACATAAATTAAAGGGAAAACTAAATAAAAAAAAATACCACAAAAAGTAAACTGTTCCTCGCCTTGTCTTTCTCTTTGTGATATTTTAATGTTAACAGCGAACCCGTGACCATCT
Organism: Duopalatinus emarginatus; assembly: GCA_028565595.1. Classification (NCBI taxonomy): domain Eukaryota; kingdom Metazoa; phylum Chordata; class Actinopteri; order Siluriformes; family Pimelodidae; genus Duopalatinus; species Duopalatinus emarginatus. The sequence goes on from JAOVVF010000004.1 coordinate 24,555,598, forward strand.
CTGCTTGGTGCACAGTCTCCTTCCACTTCTGTCATCGCAGTAGGAACTATTATAGGCTGTTAGCATGCTGGCTAACTGCGCTCAGTGATGCCAGGGAATGTACTGCTGTAGGGAATTAGAGGAAGAAGGATAATACAGCAAACCTTCATTTTAAACAGCTGCTGATTGAATTTACCCATTTTAAAACCGCATGAAGAATGCTTTAAATCAGTGCTGTTTTAAGATTGTTAAACGGATAAGCATTAAGCCTTCCAATTAAGCAGCGTTTACCTCAGTATGATAGAGTTTATGGGTGACAGGAGTTTGTATGAACTCAGCTAACCTATCTAGCCAGCTTCTATAGTTTATAATAACCGATGTCACTTTCAGACTTGAATCTTGGACATAACAATGTGTTTACATAACATATGTGTTGAATTGTGTTTGAAACGCAATGTACTACTGCAGGTCAGTTACAATCTCTGCCCTGGAAACGTAACCTAATTTAGCATGATAGTTCTTGGCATTTAGTTACCAGTTTATTTAGTCTTAGAGAATATTTGTTAAGCTCTTTTCACATAAAGAGTTCGCTTTAGCTATCATTATTTTATGTTAAAGTGTTAATATTAAAACGAGGCAGCACTGTCTGTTAGATTTGTCCGCTACCCGACACTCTTCATCATTAGACCGCTGAACATCTGCCTTGTGGAACGCAGTCGGCATGAACTGTAAGGGCATCCCGACTAATAAACACTAGTCATTACTATTAATCAACCATATACAGCCTACTGGACTATCATCACAAAGCCATTATCATCCTTCCACCAGCCTGAATGTTCACATGCAGCCTCAGTCTCACCAAAGAAATGGGTCACAAGTCAAGAAGTAGATTGGCTTCCAGATTACTAGTGTCTTGCCAGCACAGGTTATTGCTAACACTAACAATAGTATAGCAGATGATACAGAGAGCTATGATGACATGGATGAGTCACATACTGAGGATTTTTCTTCTTCTGACATTTTTGATGTGTGTGTGTCACGGGCCACTGACACAGGGATTCCTGAGAGAAGTTCTTCAGAAGAAACACTGAATAGTCCCCATGGAGGAGAGACTTCTGAAGGTATATTACCTAATGAACCAGTGAATCCTCACTTGCACTCAGATCAGCCAGGATGTATGGTGAATGGGACTCATCACCATAACCACAATAAAGACCACGGGATGGCCTCAGTGGCTACGCCACATCAACAGTTTCATGAGGTACCTGTATGCTGTGCATCACTGAACAGCTGTACTCCATCTGCAGGGTCTACTGTTCAATTTGTTGCTGCTGCCCAAAGCACAACCCAAAATTCCACAGTCCAAGCTGCTGCTGTTGATGTAAGTGCCAGTGAAGTGAACCACACCATATTTTCAGCATCAGGCACTGCAAGTAGTGCCAGCGAGTGCAGAGGGTGTGATTGGGTCAGGTGCTATTGGAAGCCTTGGTGCAGCAGGGCCTGTGGGAAACAGTATGTCAGGAATTATAATAACAGCTGTGCAACCCTCTTTAGCCTCCAGCACAATTCAAATTCAGGCTTCCACAGCCATATCTCGTTTCAGAATGGTCCCTTCAAAAAAGGACAGTGCATGGAGTATTATGAGAAAGAACCTCCTGCAGGAGCTCTGTTTACAGATGGAGCACCTACCGATCAAGCTGTGGGGAGCCTCCTTCTTTCTAAAAGTGGAGGTTTATCTTGTAGCATGAGTGCTGCAGTAGATCAAGGAATACAGTCTACCAAGCAGACATTTGTACAACCTGCTGTTCTTGTTTCTCACCCAGCTCTTTGCCAAACCACTCCCCAACTTTACAAGCTTTCCCAAGATGCTGGAATGCATTTTCTTGCTTCACCTCATGTATCCCCTCTAAACAATCCACCTGTTGTTTCAGTCCCAAGTCTATTAGTAACTGAGGGTCAGCCTCCCTCTCCCATGGCATTACAGAAAATCCCCAACATCGTAGAGGGCTGCACAGGTCAGCTGCGGAGTGTCTACTCTGAAAATCAGCAGGCTACTATGCTTATGAGCCAGGGATTGCAGTCAGTAGATTATGCCCAGGTTTCACATGGCATCCAAGCCCCAGCTCAGTCTTATCAGATGCTGCCAAGTCAGAGCAATATAACACTTAGGGCTACCCCAGGACCTGGACCTCCTGTTGAACCTCTTACAGTGGCTGTCTCACAGGCTTTATCTTCAAGGCCCCAAGTTTCAGTTTCACAGATGGTGTTGGCACAAGGAAGCACAATAAATCTGGTCCAACAACAGCAACACCACCTCTAATCACGCATCCCAAAAAATGTCCTTAACTACAGGCCAGACTGCACCTTGTATACCTTCCTCTTGTTTTCAGAGCAATAGTCAACCAGGCGTTCCTCCATCCCTCCTGCATGGAGGTTCTTTTGGAGGACACTGTGGTGGGCTAGGTCTGAACTTGCATCAACAGGGAGGTCAGTCTTCCCAATTTACTCTAGCAAGAGGCCCTTATAGTGGTGTAACTACTTTAACTGGCTCCCAGCTCAAAGATGCTGAGTATCTACTTTTCCAACACCAGACTCTACGTTGTTTGCCCCAGCTAGTATCAGGCAGTGTGTCTGGATTTGCAGGACAGTGTGGCTCTGAAGCCGGTGCCAGTTTTGGGCAAGAGGGCAGTGGCAATGGAGATACTGGTGCTCCGGTGTGGGCACAGATGAGGACAGGTAAGAGTTATTTTAACATCAAATATAAGTGAATGAACTGATATACAAATGTGTTAATAACCCATACAGAAATAAATGGCATGAGCTAAATTGTTTTACACAAGTTCTAAAAGAAGTAGGATTTAGAAAAAGAAAAAAGTCATTAAAAGACTCTCTTCTTTGTGTCACTCTTTGTCAATACTGTCTACCAATCCTATGTCTTATGATAACAAAATAGAGCATAATCTCTGGCAAGCCGCTTTAACATTTAATAAGTCAGGCTGAGTAGTAACAGGTAACAGTTGTCACTAGTGAAAATTACATTTCCATATGTCAAATGATTATTTTGACATGTCAGAAATGTTACGTTTATGGCAAGCCGTTTTAGTTTTTAATCCTTTTTTCTTGATATCAAGAAGTAAATTTGTACATATGCAAATAAATTTTTTATGTGTAAAAAATACATCTCTACAAGTAAAAACTTAATGTTTACATGTAAGAATTCAATTTACATGTTAAATTTAATTTTTTACTTGTAAATTATATATTATAATTTATAATGAATTTGAAATGAACTAATCATTAATTAATGAGGCTTACACCTGTCAATCATGACATAGTATATTAGCAACACTTTATAAGACACATTAGCTCAACTAATATGTACTGTAAAACAGTATCTTACCATATAATTTTTTCTAATGCAAAGGATAGTGCAGATAAAGTGTTGCTAATTCAATAATTTCCAGATGTAAGCAGTGGCGGATTTAGATATCATGCAGGGGGGCAGCACGCAACATTGAGAAAAAAAAGAACGGTGATATTTGAGCATCACTAATGAACATAGTAAATAAATCTATGGCTTGACGCGAAGTATTGTATTGTTCTTGATCCCCTTGTGTGGGCATTACCAAGCCTTTATTGTTGTGTTGAATTAACGTTGTGAACTCTGCTTGCATTCTGGGCTACTGTCTCCGCCTTGCCCTGTGATATTCTGTCTGCCGATCGACTGACTACGCTTCTACCACACGTTTCTGGTTTGACTTTTATAAATACCCAGTGTTTGTGTCCTACTCTGTCTCTGTGCATGTCATCACTGCAACATTACAATTTTTTTTCTAGTAAAAATTAAATTTTTAAATCTAACTAGTCAAAATATAATTGTTGATATCTACAATTGCCATTACTATGGCAAGCCATTTTAACATTTAATCGCTTATTTTTTGATATCCGAAAAAAAATTTGAACATGTAAAAATTCAATTTGAACATGTAAAAATTAAATTTGAACATGTAAGAATTAAATTTGAACATGTAAAAATTCAATTTGAACATGTAAGAATTAAATTTGAACATGTTCGAATTGAATTGGAACATGTAAGAATTAAATTTAAACATGTTCTAATGTTAATAAGCTTCATTTGCATGCGGCCAAAATGGCTGATTTCTTAAAGCGACAGAGCCTAAATACGCCAATACGGAAGTACTTTGGACGCGTTTTTTAATAAAATATTAAGTTTTTCATTCATACCCAGTTTGTTATCAATTAATTATGACTTGACGAAGTGTTTTTTACTTATAAATCATGAATTAGCAGCACTTTATAAGACACTAATTTCGCGATTACGCTATGTATTATAAAGCATCACCGTTCGTTCGTTCATTTATTCATTCATTTCATTAATGTAGAGGAGATTAAAGAGTAAAATATATACATTCTACAACACTTTAACTTAATATTTATTATTTTGCTTTTTATTACGTCCGTTATCGCAGAATGGAAATTATAAGACTTATAATGAAGTTATAATGAAACTTAATACGCCGCGATCTATAAATATCTTTCTTATTAGGGATCAAAAATAAGAGCTGACATGTGACTTATAAAGTGTTGCTAATACATTCATTCATTGTATAAATTAACCGTGGCGGCGGTGGGTTTAGGCATCATGCTGAACCGCGGCGCGCGCGCTAAGTTAAGAAAAGACGATGATGTTTGAACTTCGCGCCAATTACGAACACAGGGAATGAATGAATGAATCTCCGTGAATGCGAGTCATCATGTTCACATCAGTCATACAGATTCCCCGCGTCTATTCTCCGTCACTTTCATGTTTACATTATAAGCACCCATACAGTAAGAGGAAAGCAGGTGAATCAGGTCAACCTGGTTTAAAGAGACCATCTACTGACCCCTGGGTCATACAGTAGGCCCAGGACTGTGCCCCAAGTCCGCCTAAGCCTCCTAGCTAGGCCTGAGGTCACTAAGCATTCATCCACTACCCTTCACTACATTTCCCCAGCCCCAGTTTTCATCCTCTGCACTGCCACTACATCAGGCCACGTCTCCTGACCTCTGGGTCATACTGTATGCCCAGGCCTCCTAAGCCTACCAGCTGGGCCTGGGGTTACAAAGCATTCATCCACTACCCTCCACTACATTCGCTCAGGTCCAGGTAAGCCTGGAGCACCAAGTCTTCATTCAGTGGACCCCCACTACATCTGGACACCTCCCCTGACCTCTGGGTCATACTGTAGGCCAGGGAATGTAGGCCAAGGCCTTCTTAGTCTCCCAGTTGGGCCTCATGAGCTGAATGCCACCACACTGGATCTGAAATAAAAACAGCTGAGATGCAACTGAAGTGTAGACTTTCAGGTTTAATTCATAAAACAAAATTATTTTGTGAAACGTATAGGAACTGTAACCATTTGTCAACAAAGCTTCTGTGCTATCTGAGCTATGCTAAACATATGCTGTGTGCATATATCTTTCATTGTGTAGAAAGGGGATAGTGAGACCGTGGCTCTCTGGCCTTGTTCGGTGAACCAGTGGAGCCGTCCGGTCTCCTGAGCAGAGCTTATATAAACTTGCTTCTCTACATGTAAATGTATGATAAGGATGAACATTCTACCACAAGTGAGGTCAGGCCTACATGTATGGAAGGGGTATCTATATAGGAAAAGACTATAGAAAACTGAAGTATCTTTACTATGTATAAAACTATGTCACAGTAAGGTGTGTTGTCTGTAATGTACACATGAACTCTACATGTCATCTTTCTGCCCGCATGGAAGAACTAGGATTCCTTGCTTAATAGGTTACACTTTAGGTAAAGGAAAAACATGTCCTTACATGGATTGAAATAAAGCATATTGTTCAATACAATTCAAAGACATGTCTCCAGGCTCATGCTTGCAATCCACAAAAGAAGGGGAAGACTCAGC
>JAOVVF010000004.1:24566639-24578542 GCA_028565595.1 Duopalatinus emarginatus
CAATGTAGGTGTGTTTCTACATATGCATTAGAGGCCCACAGGAGCCTAAAGAAAACTTAAATATCAAAATCAGAGCATACCATCTCATTTAGAAAGGAACTACATCAGTCAGTTCCCCATAACCTGCTGGCATGAATTAACATTAACAGAACAAAAGCACTGAAATGCAGGATTTTGGGCTGCACAAAACACCCCTTTCAAGAGTATACACAAAACTGGACAAACAAATAAACCACATTAAATTGAAATTTTAAAGACTTGTTTGCAAATTTATCCAATTATTGGTTGCTTTCATAGCCTGCTAAATTCTGAGCTTGTTCCCTGAACATCCTAGTTTTTGGGGTGTTTTGCCTTTAGAATTTTTAGCAAGCATGCTTAATTGGATTCTGGACTGGTGATTGATTTTGCCATTGCAAAGTCTTAGTTTGCTGTTAAAGTATGCTATGGGCCGTTATACATCTGCAATACATGCTGTCTAAGGGGTTTTTATGTGAATTTGAATTTGTATTTGGTACATAGCTCTGTATGCACTTCAGAATTCACCCTTACGTGGCAGTCATTTTATTAATAATACAAGTTAACCAGTTCCACTGGTAGCTATACATGCCTACCTTACATCATGGTACATCATGAGATATTCCCTCCTTCCTAAACATTTGCCAATATTTTTTGTACTACTGTGCATAGGATGTTGTTCTAGTTCTAGTAAAAATTAACCCCGTGTTGTATGCTGGGTTTTACTTTACTAAAATCACTGACACTTCTACAAGTTATATTTTATACAATTCTATCCTAAAAGAACATGAACATGAATAGTACTATACTACTATAGGTACTGATCCTCTTTGATGCCTTTAGTTTTGTAGTGCTGAAGCCGGATCCATCTCTAGGGCATTGATGTACTGACTGCAGTTGGGGTCACCTCGCACCACTGGGGATGTCTGGATGTGTCTGCCAGTGTGGGGGTTCACACACCAGCACTCACCCCGGTATCCATTCTCTGACATCTTACACTAAAACACATGAGATAGTCAACAATGACATTAATCAATTAATGAACTTATTTGTCACATTTGCCTAAGACACTACACCCCATCCCCAGCAGAGGTCCCATTTCCAGGAGTTCCAGGGGACCCCTGAGTTCTGAATTTGTTACCTTTTCATTGAATTACTGCATTGCCTTGCTGTCCAGATGCCCAATAGGTTCATAACAAGCTCCATATAATCCAAAATGCAGTGGCCAGAGTTACTAAAATTATGACACCCCTATATTATCCACACAGTACTGGTTCCCAGACAAATTTGCTCTATAATATACTAATATTAAGTTATAAAGCATTGAATGTACTCACAACACTGTATCTGAGTGAATGCTTAGTCTTCAAAAATCCACCCTACCTGCTTTAATAAAAAAAAATACAGATTCTTTTTTGTTACTTTGAATAATGAAGGCTACAGCAGAGGGCACAGCTTTCTCATATAAACGCCCACAGTTGAGAAATAGCCTTCCAAGTAGTGTTTGGGACTTTGTTTAGTCAAACCCTTAGTTAATCGTTTGTCTTAGTTTAAGGCCCTGATCTGGAGTGTTCATAAGTATGACATGTTTTGGTAAACTGCAATATTTGGATGCTATCACTCATTGACATGTTCACTAAGGTTTCTTTACTGTGGAGTGCCTGGCTGCTAGCTAATCCCTGCTTGCACTCTGTGCATAATGTACACCCTAATCCATTACAGTACAAGAGCACACCTAATAACCTGTGGTAGTTCTCTTATTAATATGAAGTTTATTGTTAAAACTGGATTTAGATTCCTGTCAGGCTGTTTTGTGACACTTCCTCAGACACTTTTACCCATTGTTTGACATATCATGCCTTCTGTGTTTTAATGTTTGTTTATGTTAATGACTCTGTGGTTGTGTTTTGGTATTGTCTATAAATCTCTTGTCCTGTTAAGCTACAGTGATTACTGTCCTGTAGTTTACCCCTATTTCAACTCACCTTTTTTAATGAGATGATTACTGAAACTAAAAAAAAAATAAATGCTGACATTCTTGCAAGTCTGGTGTCTTGGCTTGGTGGTTGGGTTGGCTTTAGCATTTTTTTATGTACTGCCTTAGTTTTACTCCTAGACAATTAAGGTCCATTATTTGTTTGTCCTTTGTTGTTGTTATTAATTATTTGTCCGTGATTAGTTCTTACCTGTTTCAAATTATACTGGCCCCTCTTGTCACAGTTGGGTATGTGCACAGAGTAGAGGTCCTCCAGAGGGCCTTGACTGTCTCGGAAGGGCATGCTTGAGATCCTTTCAACTACCTGCTCCAGCTCCTTCTGACACTGACTCTGTTTTACAGAACCCAAAGGACGTAGTCTTACATGAGGTGCCTTGGCATTTAATATATGTTTTCTAAACATACATTTCCTTCCAGGTAAGCCAGGAGCAGATGGCATGATGAAATAATGGCCTATGCAAATGACACAAAATAGGTTCACTGTGTATAGTTTATAGGTATAGGTAAGTGTATAAGAAGAACTTTCATTAGTGTGCATATTGGCATGTCTGCGTATACTTTAAAAGACACTAGTTGCCAAATAAACCATTGTTTTAAATGTTGTAGTAAAAATGGTTCTAAATACACTTACCATCCATGTAATCAGGAGCACCTAGAGTTGCAATCAAATATATTCAAGCCCAATTGCAAATCATGTTTATTAGCAAAATTTTTGTTGTATGCAAAAAAAAAATCAAAAACAATTTCAATAGCTAATTTTCCTAATTTAAAACAAAATGCCACTTTAATGACTGTTGCAGTCTTATTATTAAACCCTTCATGACAAGAATATATAGTACTTAGGAGAGAACTCTTTTGCTGTTATGGCATGCTGCAAACATGCCACATGTCATAAAATGCATAGCCAAACAGCAGCTTTTGACAGCATTCCAAAGGAATCTTAGCCCATTCCTCACGGACAAATGCCTCCAATTGAATTCTTTGGTTTTTTTGCTAAACCCATCTTCTTCAAATTCCATTAAAGATATTTTATTTGGTTCTGTTTACTGGAACTGTGATCTAGGTGTGTGTTACACTAAAAATGCAAGGTATGAGAAGTTTGCTTGGTGGAAAAAATAAACACAAAACCCACTTACAAACTTTTCCACGTGTGAGAGAGAGAATTAACAGCAGTACCAAGGAAATGAAATAAATATAAACCAACAAAAAGAATAAACTACAAAGCACAACATAGTGTGTCTAGACAGTAAATATGCCTACATGAAAGAATTGCACACTAACCTGTTTCTCTCCTATGTGAATACATAAATAGCCAAAGAGTACATTGTGTGTACAACGAAATGGCATTACTAGGATCTGATTGGGGATGAAAAAAATACTTAACGTCTCAGGCAACTTCTAAAAAGGAAAGAAGGAGAACAATACCAAAGCAAATCTTCCAGGACTTCTTCTGCCTTGGTAGACTTTTAGGTATGGCTGGGATCACTGTCCTATTGGAAGATTCAATGACACCCAAGCTTCAGCTTCCACACAGAAGACATTACTTTTTTTCCTAGGATTTCCGGATACTTGTTTAAATCCATCTTGCCCTTTGCACGCTGCAGGTTTCCAATGCCATTGAAAGCAAAGTAGCCCAAGAGCATCATCAAGCCACTACCATGCTTCACTGTAGACAAGGTATGCTTTTCAGTGTAGGCTTCATTCTTTCCCCACCAGACAGACCACTGATCCATAACCTTGCAAAAGTACCCGTTTTCTTTCACTGCTCCAAAGAACAGAATACCAATGCTTTTGTGGCTGAATAATAAACTGTAAACTATTTATTTGTGTATTCAATCTATGTGTGTATGTAATAAGTATTTTGTAAAGTGTGGTCATACACTATATATATATCTATATATATAGATATATATATATGTATATATCTGTACATTTTCTGTGACAAAGCCTTTTAGTGGTTGTGTGCTGTAAATACCCCCTGCAACAAATGATTCAACCAAACAGTATTAAATAAACTCAACAATTCTTAAACTTTAATGATGTCAGGGAATTAGAATCAGTTGTTACCACATTCACCGCATTTACTCAGATCATCAGAACTCTCTCATGGTAGGCTATCAGCATTATCTGCCAGAGTGGGCTCATTTTTCAAGTTTGAAGAACGTTAATTACCTACTGAGGATGTCAGGGAATGTTTCTCATATGAACGTAAAGAGCCACTGTGCTTTCACTCCTCATTTAACCCATTCATGCAATAAAACACACGCACAATAGTGAAAGTACACATTAAGGAGCAGTTAACCCACAAACACTTGCCCAGCATGGGGGGCAGCCCCTATCCACAGTCTTTGGGGATCAGTTGGGTGGATTATGCCTTATGCTTAGTATGGTGCATTGAACCAGCAACTTTCCCGTCATTAGACCATTTCCCTAACCTCAAGCCAGGGCCTCCAAATGCATAAAAGAGAGGCCATAATGTACTCCCAGTAGGTGAATCCTGAAATTAACTAATTTTTTTCCATTGTTCCTATAGCTCTATTTGTGTCATGCCTGTTGCAAATCCCTTCACTCTGTGTACCAATTCTATAAAAGCACTCACTCTGGTTTTTTTCAGGCTCTAAGCATCCAAGCCTTCTGCTCATTTAATTTCTTGCTGTAGTGGTGCAGTAAAGTATAGCTTCACATTATCATCTCAGATGGATCTACCTGCTGTGTCAATTCAATGGCTAAGGATAATGAATAGTCTATATTATTTACTTTCAGTGATTTGCATCACTGGTATTAGGCTGCAGTTGGGGGAAGGCTTTGTACATGCTTGGTGAAAATGTTTCAGTCCCAAACAATTAGTGCACTGATTGTTGTCCTTGTTGATTAGAGCTCAATGAAAATTTTGGTTGGCATACATGATATGAACAATACAGTTGACATCTGGTTAGGTAAGAGCTCAAATGAATGTTCCTCTAAAAATAATTCGGCATCTTTAGACATTTGCGGTGGCTTACTGTCATGCCTGGGGTACAGTCAGCATTTTAGTTTGTCCCAAAGGTTGTGGAGTAGTAAAATTAAGGTCAGGGATTTCTGCAGAACACTTTGGTAAGCCAGGTCTTCATGGGCCTTGTTTTGTGCACAGGGACACTGTCATATTAAAATATGTCTGGGCTAGACTATTTAGACCCACTGAAAGGAAATTGTAATGCAACAGTATATAAAAATTATGTGCTTCCACCTTTTAGCGAAAGGCCTGTGTATGAGTTTGATTGTCTTCCCAAACCTTTAACTATGTTTTGCATTCATATTTTGTGAAAAGTTAGGTAGACCAGCAATACAATGTACATATTCTCTTTTACATATTTAGTTTCTCCAGTTTTCATCACTTACCAGCTTAGTGCGTGCCATCTTAGGTTCGTCTGATTTATACTTCATCTTGGTCTTCATCTGCTGCTGGTGATGAATGACAGCACTCTCTTTAGGGCTCATCCACTGGCTGTCCTTTGTGGGCCTTCTTATTGGAGGAATTTCAGTTTGATCTGTTTTCAGAGCCTCTAGTACCTCATCTGCCAAAAAAGAGCAGAATTCATTTTCAATTCTAACCGAGACTGAGACTGGTTAACCATTCCCCTTAAGCCACATTAGAACACTCAATTGAAAAAGGTTAATAGTTTCCCTGTTAAGAGATGAAGAGTTTGCTGTCTTTGGCAGTAAAATTATTTCCATTAGAGGGGGCATTGTAAATGGCTATTACCCACCCACTTGCCACTTATTCCACAGTGAGGCAGGAAATAATATGTTTGCTTTTGGTATCAGTCATAAAACACTTACTTACATCTGCGTGAATACTTTAGCTGCACTTCTGATCATATACCAACCTAATAAGTTAAGAATTGACACAGCCAACCACAAGATTTTGCTTAACTGCAGTATGGGTTGGTATCTATGGCCCTGCACTAAACTGGTTCCAGTCATTCAAGTGGCCATGAATATGATATTGCATTTGTAAATTCTTCATCAATGTGTCATCCTCTTCATCCATGTGTCATCACGTGGAGTGCCACCAGTTCCATTCTGGGACAAGCACTAATTAATCTCTCTTTGCTACCAGATTAATCAATAGATATGATTTTTTTTTTCATCATCAGTATGCGGATGACACACAGCAATATATACCCTCATAAATCTATTCACAACCTTCTTATGTGTTCAAATTCCTAGATATGTCATAATTTTTTACAACTAAATAAAGATACAACTATAATTATTGTCACTGGAAAAGGTAAAGTTGAGGCCCTGTTGTACTTGAAAGCCAGGGTGTGTAGCATGTGGCTACTGTCTGATAGTAAGAAACTCACACATGTTTTTGTGTGTTCATGTCTGGATTACTGTAACACTACCAAAGAGCTTAAATTTCATCATATTAAGCCTGTCTACTTTGCTTACCAGTCTGATTTTGAACTCATTTTAATATTGTTTCACTGAATTTCGAATGGCATCACTCCACAGTACATTAGTGGCATGGTTATTAGTTAAAAGCACCTAGATCAGTCCACAGGAACATGTGGGTCATACTGGCCACTTGGCATAAAAGTGGAAATGCAGCTTTTTTGCATTATGGCCCCAATCTTTAAAACTTCCTGAGCGCTTTGAATAGTTTTGGCACTCTAAATAAATGAATGTGTGGCAGGGGGGCATGGCCGCGTGTTGGTTTGTGAATGGAGAAAGAGACAGGGATGACGAGCGGTAAGGACCCTCACCTGTTATCAATTTCTTAATGTATGTTGTGTGTTTCAGTGATTGGGAAGAATAAAGGCGAGCGAAGATCAGACGAGAGAGTGAGAGTGCCACACGACTCGTGCGTGTGTGTGAGAGAGAGAGATAGAAAGAGAGAGAGAAAGAGACAGAGAGAGAGAGAGAGCATGCAACTGCATCTAAGTATAAGCTTAATAAAAGCGCTGTGTATATAGGCACTCGGCTGTCCCGTATTCTTCAGATCCCGGGTTTCGGCACCAGTGTGAAACACTCCAGGGGTTCAGAAAATAAAGGACCGCTCACCCTCCCTGTCTCTCTGCAATTCACAAACCAGCACGCGGCCACGCCCCCCTGCCACAGAGGGTTAAGACCCACATATTTAGATTAGTTTTTAATAACTGTTTATTCCTTTTATTATTATTATTATTATTATTATTATTATTATTATTATTATTATTATTATTATTATAGTTTTACATAGTTTTATATAAAAGTTCGACATTTAGTAAGCAGCAGCAAGCATCAGCTTTCTACATAGCTAGCCATCACTATTCTGTTAGCCACTAATAATAGCAAGAAGATATAATGCATCAAGCCAACAATCCAAAAAAAAGTTCAACTGAAAATTAATTCCTTCATCAGTGGACAACTTACACCAATTGTGTAAGATGCCATTATTGGTGATGCCACTTATATTCTGGGTTCCACTTCTCAAACTCCTGCTTTATGGTACATTCATGACTTCATTGTTTCACTGACGGGTCAGATGCTGGCCATACAGTTTGGTTTGTGCCCCACTAGGCTTTCTGTGCCAAAGACGCCAGTGAAAGGGATGTGGCGAAAACGAGTGAGAACCGAGCAGGGTCATGCAGGCTTTATTATTACTGTAATACAGTGCCCCTTTATTTGTTTCTTAAATATTTGTTTCTACTCGAGATAGAAGATAATCTAATTGTTGCTGCCTCAAAACAGCATTCAGTCAGTTCACTGCTTTCTCCTAGAGAAAGAACTTCAGATTCTTGTCATAGTTGGCAGGATTGCAGCTGCACAAAAAACTTTCACTTCCTTTCAGGGTTTATCTGGTCTCAAAGGACTGCTGATCCAACACATGTTGCAAATTTGGTATGGATTGTAAATGCAATGTGCTGTAACTAAGCTTGTGGTGGATTCTGAAATAATTTACAGCTGACCAAACAAGAAAAAACGCAAAATCTTATAGTGCAATTATAGAGTGCAATATTGCCGTTATGCAATTATAAACATGCGAATGGTAGCAAAAGCTGTTATAAATATGAGAAAATAAATAAGTTCTATGGTAATAATAAACATAGCAAAAAACATGTAAAAATTTGGTGCCACATTTGTAAGGAACATACATTCCTGGAAGGTGCAGTAGAGCTGAGTATGTGGGTTATGCCTATGAAAATTTGTGCACTGGAACCTGAACAAGTGAGCGAAAATTTAGTAGAGCTAGCAAGCACAGCGTTAAGCCATTGTTTAATAATGATTTATTTATGAATATATTTATTATCATTGTTATTATTATTATTATTATTATTAATAATAATTACTATAATTATTAAACATATATGGGTGCATATATAAGCACATGGCCATGCAGTCCATCAGAGCCAGCTGCCTTTCTTATATTCACCTTGCTTAGAGTTTGGTGGACATCTGTACTGGAAAGTGTAAGTGGCTTCGTATCATGTGGCAGAGCTGTTTTTCTGAAGTCCACTAGATTTCCCAGGTCGAAGCGAGCATAAAAGAGATTAAGTTCATCAGGGAGTGAGGTGTGGTTGGTAGGAAGTGGAGGGCTTGGAGGTTTGAAGTCTGAATGCAGCATCTCTTGCATTAAGTAGGCGAACCTCTCTGTTCATCTAGCCACACCGGTGTAAACATAAATCAAAGTTTTATGTTCTCTTGTGCTACATGAGACATTCTGCTGAAACTTTGGAAGTCCAGATTTCAAACTGCAGTGGTTGAAGTTACAATAAAGGCTCCATCAGGATACACAGTTCTTTTATAGCCACTATAGCATTAGCATAATGCGCCCTTCCAGTTTCACCATACTGTTCGACACATCGCTACTTAACCATGTTTCTGTAAAAAACATGATATTACTGTCCATCAGCCATGACCAGTTTATTCGCCATTGTACATTGTAGATTGTACATTAACGAGAAAGATGCTAGATAGCACTGACCGGTGCAGGTTTAGCTGTAGCATAGCATGCACCTCAGCGCTTACCCTGTTGTTTACGGTCTGAGTGCTGATGCCGGTGAGGATGAATGGCTCGTTTGACCTCGGTGTCCCGATCAGCCAGGGGGGGAGGGGGGTATTTGGTCGAAGTTGAATGAATGGTTCAAAACAATATTTATGCTGTGATGATTAACATCCACTAATATCAGTCAATCATATCTCAAGTTCATATGATCTTCAGTAAAAATTCCTACAGTAAAAATGTCTAAAACTTGTACCATGAGTACATCAGACACTGTTCTTCAATTATTTTGTGATTGTGGCAAAAGCATAAGGAAGTCTCATTATGAGTAGGTAAAAAAGTTAAGTTTAAAAATAAAGTGGATTTAACTAAAACAAAATTATTTTGTATGTTTATTAATAACAGAGGTCTGAATTTCCACCCTTTCAGATTGTCCTCCATGTAGGTTATAATAAACATTTTATTTCCAGTACATTTTTGTGCATTAGACCTTGGTAGGTTATGTTTATTAAGGTGTAAAACTCATTTCTTCTCTATTTTTAATCTGTAATAAAAGCCATAAAACATGGTTTAGACGCACACTTAAAACCCTAGTGTAGATGTAGCGTGACCAAGTGTTTTCTAAGTGCAGATGGCGTGATCGCAGTTTTATGCAACATATTCAGCGAAAACTACTGGTTTCAGAAAAATAAAAAGACAGACCTAAAAGACTTTTTAAAATCTCTCCTTGGAAAGGGAGAGTGGCAAGCCAACCATCTTGATTATTAAGACCATAGAACTGTGAGAAACATCCATCAACTTGCATTTCCAAACCCTGCCCCTGGCGGTAAGGCAGAGCTTAATTGATCAGCATTGTCTAGAATAAAAACATGCAAGGATGTACCATGTTGTTAACTACTGGAGACAATGTGATTAGACCAGTAGGAATAGCAGATGAAGCAGAATTGGACATCTTAGTGGTATGATGTGAAGCACACTGTACGTCATGTCTCACTTATGGTTTCCCAAAAAACACCACCCAAAGACTTACTGAAAGCTGTCAAAAAGAGATGACTGGGTGTGCATAGATAAACCATACATCTATAAGTCTTCAGATGGGTCATATTATAGGGGAGCATGAAAATCAGTGGATAGGATAATTGCTAAAAAGGTCTTAGTAGACAGGATGTGTGCACATAATCACAAACATCTACCAAGATATGGACAAAATATCACACAGACGAATGGCTTGTACAATTAGCAGGGCAAGTGCAGACAGAACTGAAATCAAATATAAAATCGATTAGGATTAGGATTAGGATTTGACAATTGTAATCATAATTATTCCCTATTGCAAGTTAGGTTCATTAGCCAAATATATAAACATATAACTGTTGAATTGAATATATTCATTTACAAATAGAGGGCACTCAGCAACTCTGCCCAGAAGTGGACGGCCATCAAAACTTACACCGAGAAGAACCAGAAAAATAATAATGCAGGTAAAGGCCAGCCGACACATCACCTCCAGAGAGTTGCAGACCTCTCTGTCAGCAGCTGGGATGAATGAACATTCGTCTACAATCAGGCGAAATATCAATAGACATCACATTCATTGGAGAGTTGCTAGAAGGAAGCCTCTGCTCTCAAGAACAAACAAAATTGCCAGTTTAAACTTTCCCAGAGAGTACTTGGACAAACCAGAGGCTTTCTGGAAGTCCGTTCTCTGGACAGATACGTCCAAAATTGAATTATTTGGCCATAATCACAGACGGCATGTTTGAAGAAAATTTAAAACTGCAAATAAAGAGAAGAACCTTTTCCCAACAGTAAAGCATGGTGGTGGAAATGTGAAAGTCTGGGCCTGCTTTTCTGCCTCCGGACCTGGACGACATATTATCCAGGGAACCATCAATTCCCAGGACTATCAACAAATTCTTGACCAGAATCTCCTGCCATCAGAGACTTGAAGCTGGGATAGAAATGGATTATGCAACAAGACAACGACCCAAAGCATTCCAGCAAAACTGCCAAGAAATGGCTTAAGGAAAGAAGATTTGCACTCTGGATTGGCCCAGTCAAAGTCTGGACCTTAATCCCATAGTTTCCCTCAGTTTTTTGAGAGATAAAATACTTTTGTTAAATAAATAATGAAAATGTATATCTTTTTTTCTTTGTGTCCCTTATTTAGAAAGTCTGCTTTACAATCTGAGATTTAGATGTTCATTTCATATAATTACTATAATTTTTCTTTTGAAAACAATGACCATGTTTGGGTGGTTCATGCGAGCTGTGGCAAGAAGGTTTGCTGTGTCTGTCAGCGTAGTGTCCAGAGGCTGGGGGAGCTACCAGAAGACAGGCCAGTACACCAGGAGACGTGGAGGAAGCCATAGGAGGGCAACAACCCAGCAGCAGGACCGCTACCTCTGCCTGTGTGCAAGGAGGAACAGGAGGAGCACTGCCAGAGCCCTGCAAAATGACTTCCAGCAGGCCACAAATGTGCATGTGTCTGCACAAACCGACTCCATGAGGATGGTATGAGGGCCCGATGTCCACAGATGGGGGTTGTTCTCACAGCCCAACACCGTGCACGAAGCTTGGCATTTGCCAGAGAACACCATGATTGGCAAATTTGCCACTGGCGCCCAGTGCTCTTCACACATGAAAGCAGGTTCACACTGAGCCCATGTGACAGACGAGTCTGGAGATGCCGTGGAGAGCGATCTGCTGCCTGCAACATCCTTCAGCATGTTTGGCAGTGGGTCAGTAATGGTGTGGGGTGGCATTTCTTTGAAGGGCCGCACAGCCCTCCATGTGCTCACCAGAGGTAGCCTGACTGCCATTAGGTACTGTGATGAGATCCTCAGATCCCTTGTGAGACCATATGCTGGTGTGGTTGGCCCTGGGTTCCTCCTAATGCAGGACAATGCTAGACCTCATGTGGCT
>JAOVVF010000004.1:24584901-24597383 GCA_028565595.1 Duopalatinus emarginatus
TCTCCACATCATTGCATTCAGTTTTTATTCACAATTTGTTTAGTGTCCCAACTTTTTTGGAATCCGGTTTGTAAATGAAAGATTGAGTTCCTCGAGGAGAAGCGTGTGTATGTGTCTGTGTCTGTGTGTGTGTGTGTGTGTGTGTGTGTGTGTGTGCGCACATGACAGAGAACGTGTGTCTGTGAGTGTGTGTGAGAGAGAGAGAAAGTGTGTGTGAGAGAGAGAACGTGTGCAGAGAGAAAACCTGCGGGGGGGAAAAGGCATGTAAATAGATGCTTGAGCTTTTAGAAGTAAAAAAATTTAAATCATGCTATATATAATCATTTAACAATTACCATAGTGACAGTAATCTGTACATATGTAAAAGTTGAGATAATGATGAAATACCAGAAGACAGCACTTAATGTAGATAACTGAAGGCATATGTCAGAATCAAAGATAGAATTGTTTAGGGGAAAAGTTTAGCAAAAGCCTTAACATACTGTTACCTTGTCACTATCTAGAGCCACGAACCAAAACAGCTACTACATTGGAAGATTGTTGCATATCCAGATTGGAATGAACAAACTGAGTTTATCCCCAGATCTATTCCAACGCATGTAAATGTAAGAACCTATGTTTTGGGAGTAATAAAATGGCCAGGACAATATATAGACCTGGTAGGCAAATAAAAGTCTTTCCAGGTGACCTGAGCTTGTGGTCACATGGTAAGGCAACAACTATGTGCTGGGTGACATCAGGCCATTTGTTGGTAGTAAAAGAACTTCGTGAAATTTGTTGGTACTAAAGGATCCATTGTACAAAATGTTACAATCTGACCCTAAATTGTATATGATCTTGGGGCACAGGAAGACCACGGGAATGTATAGCTAGAGTACAGCATGTTTATACATACCCAAGAATTAATAAAGTTGCCAGAAATGGACTACTATAAAATTCTACCCCTTAAATTAAAGACTGGAAATGTAAGTGTGGAGTGTGCTTGGTGAACAGACCTTATTTTGGGGAGTAAGTGTGTTTAAAATTATACAAATATTTTAAAGGTAACGGAAATTGCACCTATTAATGCATCTGTCTTAGCAGGCACTGAGATCCATATTCCAGATCTGTAATCCAGGAGGGACAGAGAGAGAGTGAGACAAGCCCCGCCCTAAAGGGAGATAGGAGCCGTCTTAGACACACCCCGCAGAGAAATAGGAGCAATCCACCTATTCAGATAACTGCACTCACATACACATACCCACATTCACACACACTCTTAGGATAGAACAGGAACTGACGCAGTTAATACATACACACCCACATTCACACACACTCCTAGGATAGGATAGGAACCAGCACAGTTAATACACACACTTATTTTCTGACATAATGGGGGTTTGCGCGTCCTCTGTTGGTGACCTCACACCCATTGACCTAATGCAAATAAATGGAGTCTATTCTAATGCAGAACTGAAATGCTGTATGAGAACATGGAACAAGATGACAAAGAAGTCAGTTAACCAATGGCCTTTAATTGGATGATTTAACAAAGAACTTTGTCAATCAGTGGAAGAATTAGAAGAGAAAGCACCAGTAAAACAGCATCAGCTAATAGACAAACACAGAAAACTTGTTATATTGCAGCATTTAAAGACCAACCCATCCAAGTGGAAAGAAAGGAACATCAGTATAAACAAAAGGAAGAAGAACTATTAAAATGCAGAGACCAAGATATTAAAGAAGAAAAGGATAAAGTAGAAAAATAAGGACCAAATTCACAAGAAGAACCTACTCCACCACCATACATCTTAGACCAAAAAACAACACCAGGACTTTATCCAGTACTGGTAACTTACGAATGTGCAGCAGCAGAGATAATGAAAGGATCAGTGCGGTTCAAAACCCACGAGCAACGGCAATGAGCAATGAAAGAGATGAGATCAACACAAGCAGTTCCTGTGCAGAAACAACACCAAGATGCGATCCCACCAGCAGTGGAGCAACTTCACCATGTGGATTGCCACAACATGCACAGAGCGTGTTTACTCCACAACCCTCTACCAACCTATTCATTGATCAATATGACTTACTGATAGGTCCCAAAAATGACGACTGCAATACAAGCAGGCATTCCAACCTGTGGATAGCTTTTAATTCCATACTGCAGAAATTGTGACATATCAGAAGCCAACACAATACAAAGCTATTGTGAACACAGAAGATGAAAGGCAGATTCCCAGAAGGATTCAAGGAGAAGTCCTGATTAAACCGGTGGAAGATGCTGAACAAAGATATAGGGCCGACCTATGTGGAACCCTGCAGCCAATGAAGAAAGGAACCCAAGCAAGTGGGAAAGAACAGCTAAAGGAGCGGATGGAGACACAAAGTCAAAGTTGGAAACAGAGAGAAAGCGAACGAGTGGACATGGAAAACTTGTCCTTGGAAACTGAAAGACAATTCAGAGAGATGGAAAAGCAACATCACAAGAAAGCTAACAGGCTAAGTGATGAGAAAGAACAAGATAGGGTTTCGAGTCTGATGGATGATGGAGAGGATGAATAAAAAGAACTACAATGGACTTCATCATTGAGACGTTTAAAAAGACTTAAGAACAAAAAGTTGAGGGCAGCCACACAACTTCCGTTGCTGTACAAGGGAATAAAAGGGCTTATGTGCCATGGTCATTCTTAGACCTGAAAGGATTAATTGACCAGCTCCCCAGTATCAACAGTGGGGGTCAAAAATGGATAACGGCTTTCGAGGAACATACAGAGGGACATAAGCTGGCCATAGGAGACATCAAAGCCATACTGTCTCAGACAATGGGAAAGGTGAAAACAGAAAGCATCTTTTCTTGGGCCAATATAGAATGGATGGAAAAGACCCAAGTGATGGATGATAACCCATTGGACCCACACACGAATGAATTGTGGGATGCAATCAGAAATGAATTTCCAACTGTAATGGATCCAAGTCTACTGGAGAGTATGGCATTGGGCTCAGCTAGGAATAAATGATTACATTAGCAAATTTCAAAGAAAATGGCATGAGGAAAAAGGATCTGCCTGGAATCATGATAAGACCATAAGAAAACTTTTCCAGATGATGTTCGAGAAAAGTCTACCCAAGAAGGTTTAAAATGCCTTAGAAGACGTCGTGGGACTGAGTAACATGAGCTGGCAAGTCTTCAAAGATCATGTAATACACCACGTGGAAAGATACAGGAGAAAGAGGGAGAAAGAAAATGAGAATGCAGAGAAAATAACTTCAAAAAGCTCAGTTAAGTGAATTGAAAAAAAAGGAGATTTAACCAATCAAGCACCAGTGATTGTGCAAGATTTCAGATTGAGTGAACCCTGCACTCAAGCAGCTGTAATAACACAACCAGCTGCCACACCTAACCCAGTGATAACTGTCACTCCACAAAACACACAAACCACACTAATGATGATACCAATGATACAGCCAATTAATCTGTTTCTCTGAGGGTTCATGTGAGGAAGAGAAAGAGGACGAGCTGTTATGCAGATGCAAAGACCAATTGGATCTGCTCCAAACTAATGTTCCACCACCACCGGGAAATCAACAAATGCAACAACAGATACCTGGACAACAATATCAGCGGAACCAGTTCCAGCAGAACCCATATTCCAATTCCTATCAACAGGCCCAACAGTACCTGAAGCAACCACTATGACTTATAACTGTCCACAGTCAGGAGTGGCAGTGCAGAACATGTCATGAAGGTGCCCAGAGAACCCAAGGGGGAGCACATGCAGTAGCCATTCAGTAATCAGCCCTGAAACCAAATGTGAAATTTCCAAATCAAAGGCAATATCTCCTCAGTGCAGCTGCATATGTGGGAAACAAACTAACCACTAAAGAACTTTTGAAGGCGTTCTAATTGAAACGCGAAGTCTGTGTAATACGTCAATTTTTCCTGTAAAGAAACCTAGTTCAGACAAATTGCGATTGGTGCATAATCTCTGTGCTGTCAACACAATAGTTGAGGCTGAGACCCCAGTGGTGCCAGACACACACACATTGCTCTCCAACATACAGCTGGATACAAAATCTTATACAACTGTTGATTTGTGCAGTGCATTTTTTTAGTGTTCCAATAAGTGAACAGTCAAGGTGCCAATTTGCCTTTAGGTATGGGGCAAGCAATATACATACACCAGGTTATCGTGAGAGCTCATCAATGTTTAATAGAGTAGTAGCTTAGACTTTACAGTCCGACCAGAGAAAGGTCATAAGGTAAACGAAGATAAATTGCAATTCTATACAGAAGAGGTAGATTATTTAGGCAGACACCTTAGAGATACAGAAAATTCATTATGCCATCTTACATAGTACTATTCAAAATGCGCCAAAACCAACCACAGTGTCAGAGATGTTAACATGTTTAGGTATGGCAGGATATCACAGACAGTGGGTGTGTGACTTTGCTTTAAAAACAACCCTATTGAGAAGATTAATGCGCAGTGAAGGGCAACACAATTTGAAGGGAAAGTTAGTATGGGATGAGGATGCAAACCATGCAGTTAAAGAGATTAAGATTGACATGTGTACAAATCCAGATTATTCCAAACCATTTCAATTATTTTCCTCTGTTAGGAAAGGGTATACCACAGCAGTATTAGCCCAAGACAGTCACGGTAGAAGCCAACCCATTGCATATTTTAGTACTCAACTTGATAGTATAAAACAGGGAATGCCACCATGTTATCAAGGGTTAGCAGCCACAGCTTATGCATATGAGAAAAGCCAAGTCAATTACAATGGGACATAAAGTTGATCTGTTCACCAACCATGCTCCTTACACATTACTAACATCAAACTCTTTTGTTCCAATAATACCAGAGGAACTATTTATAGTGTTATTTTGTCAGTAAATAATTCACAGACATACCAAAGTTAATCTAGCAGAAAGATTGATAGCTCTTGATGAAGTTACACGTTATGACAGTGTGCTGTTAACAACAGTAGAAATTGCAGATCAAGAGCTGCAAGAGGTTTTGCCTGGAGACTATGTTTATTTAAGAACATTCAGGCGAGGCTGGCAAGAACCAAGGCGTGAATGACCTTTCAAAGTTGTTCTAGCTACACCAGCAGTGGTTAAAAGTGAGTGACAATGTATGTGGTACCATTTAAATCAGTGTTTCAAAGCTCCAGATTTGTTAAGACAGAGGGTCCCTCAGACCAATCCACTTGAGACTGTCCAGCCATCTGAAATACCACCTGTAATTGATGCTCTAGAACCAAGTTAATCATCAACCAGTTCATTTGAACTAGCTCAACCTAACACACTGCTGACACCAGATGATGCTACTGCAAGACCAAGTGTGAATTCTTGACCTGTCACTCACAGTATAACTTGTCAATTACCTCAATCAGCTGCAGAAGATGAGAGAAGCATATTTGTCAGACGGATCACCCCCAAAAGTAAGTTTCAGATTAGGAAAATTTGAGAGAAGCCCACTCATAAAATACACATCGTCCCAATTTGGATCATAAACGTTACACAAGTAAAATAGGAGTTTGAAAAAGAAGGCCTGAAATAATAACATACCTGCTGTTCTGGTCTGACAAAACTCTTGAATTCTTAAACCCTTTTATGAAATAAAACGGCAACATCCCCTCCCCCCACAATGCTGAATTATAATAAGAATTCACAGGCAATTTTACCGCATCTAACCTCCCAGCAACTCAAGCACGGTTGTCATCAGCATTCCTGGAAAAAAGTCTGAACTTTTATGTTGTGAAATGCAGGCACGTCTGCAAGAGAGATAAAAAAAGTGGGTTCCAGAACTAGTTTTTAGAGATGTTTTCCCCATTAAATTGCGTGACATTTCATATTCCAGTACACTACCATAACTTATCTCCCACTTGTTATTAAATAAAAGTTAATTAAAGATGCTTCATTATTAATTTTTAACTACTCTGTCCCCGACATGACCCGAAAGGATTAAGCATCTTTTATTCACTTGTATTTAATAACTTAATACATTTATACATTTTTATTTAATAACTTAATAAATGTATGGTTTTTTTCCAATACATAAAAGCTGTATATGTATTTTATATTAGATAATATAATAATATCCAATGTATTTATATTATATAAATACATCGGTATGGCTAATAACTATTTTTTTCTAAAAGAATCGTTGCCTGATTTTATTATTTAGCTATATTTTCGACAATTATGGTTACTTGCATAGCATTGTTGGTATCTGATTGTAATATGAATAGATATGAATTGTCTAAATAATTTTTAGTCAAGTCTCCGTCGTTGTACGGGAATCGCACCCTGTGTTCTAGTGGCGTTTCATATATGTCACCAGTTTGGGATATCCAGGCCACCGTACACTTATTTGGCGTGCTGCTCACATGACAAAAAGCAGTAATCGTCAATGTGACAAGGAAGGAAAAAAAATAGCGCAATTAGAGCAGAGTTTCTCTTCGTGTGTGTCGCTTATTAAGGACATTGTGAACACAGATTGCCTCTCGACACGGAAGGTAACCAGCGTTGTCATACGAGCAAAGTTTGATTTGTCTAACAGTAAGCGCGCGCGCGTGTGTGTACCTACATCTATACGTACAGTGTATATATATTCATACATACGTACATACGTGCACATATACAGAGATAGATAGAGACGAATCCCGGAAGTGCTTTTGAGACTAGTAAAACCAGTGGATTCAAAATGCATATGTAATATGCAATGTAATAATCATTAAGTTCACGTCATTGCTCCCTAGCAGAAAGGAAATGTAGTTTATTTTTTACAATTACAGTGAGTTTGAAGGTTGTAAACCCTTTAGAGTTTTTATATTTCTGCATAAAATTGACCTACAACTTTGTCAGATTGTCCCATAAGTCCAGTGTTGCATATCTGCGAGTAGCAAAAGTATGCAAATCCTGACACAATCAAAGGAGATCTCTTAGGACCTCTGACGTAGATGCTCATCAGACTGGAAAATACAAAACCGTCTATAAAGAGTTTCAAATCCACAGTCAGACAGATTGTGTACAAGGGTGGATGTCAAATAAGCCTGAAAAAAAGTGTTTTGTGTTGCTGTGACTCTAGACTTAAGCAATATGTAATGCAATGTTTTGCACTGAAATGTGTGTTTATACATGAATTTGCTGTGTTATAGTGCCTAAAACTGTCATATTGTGTGACATGAAAATTATTTCATATAAAATGAGGTACTTCTTTAATTCATGTCAATATCCTTTTAATCATGTTAGCTTTAATACTTAATGTTTCCCTGTGAATATTTAGAAAATTGCAATATTTAACAAGTTGTCATAACAAGGAGGACAGTGCTCCTAAGGCTTACAAGATATTTTAGCTTAACTCTCATATGTCTTGTAAGAACTCTCTCAAAATGCTTGAGATTCTTGTGAATACCATTACTCTTGTGTTCTGTTGATGTTGTTATGATTTATAAGTTATAAAGCATTTTTTTCACATTATTGAATGGCACACCAACTGACATGGTGTCACATCATATGATGAACTGCACCACACCACAATGTGTCGGAGCAAAAAAGTGTATTTGATGAAGATTATTTAACATTTCACACAAAAAGAATTAAGGTAAAGTGTTTGTCAACATTCATAAAGGGCTATAATGCATTCATAAAGTCTTATAACTAATGTTGTTAGTGTTTATATGTACTAATGGCTCAGCATGTAAGGCATTATAATGTTTGTAACTTATAAGCCTTTACAACCTGAAGTGTCACAAAGCATTATAAAACTTCAGTTTGTTAATTCTCCTTTTATATGCCTGATTGCTCATGCCAAACTATGAAGAGTTACAAGCACTCAGTGCATACTCTTAGTAAAGTGAGATGTACACATACTTGCTCATGAAGATCAATAAGGCACCATTACAGACAATAAGTTAAGTGGTATGTTTCCCTGGTATCAAAAGGCTAAAGAAGCTTATCCCATCTAACATGAAATATCAGCCCGAGCTCAGCTGATTTGTGGCAGTCGGCACCGGTGCATTGGAATCGGGCCGGATACAGTTAAAGCTCTTCAAGTGATGTGTCAGCAAAATCCATAAGAGCTGATTCCAACAGAGCTGATACAATCTGAGTTAGCTTTTACATATTCGGGCCGTTTGTAAACAGATTAAACAGATTATAACTAAAGTGCATCACCCAGGATAAAGAACATAAAAAGCCTGCATATACATAAAAGGAACATAACAACCCTATCAAATAAACAAACCTCTAGGCTTCATCAATATAAATAACTATAAATTACAACAGAGGATGTGTTTCTTATTATTTGGTAAACACTTGAACAGATTAAAACAACAGTGCTTCAGCCAGGATAAAGAATGCACGATAACACACAACCTCAAGTGTTTTGTTGCTTTTATACAATGGGGTTTTTTTTGCCAAAGAAAGAAAGAGAATAAATCAAAGAAGCCCAAAATTTCAGACTAAATATGCTTTAATACTGACAATACCTTCTGCCAAAGAGTAGTTCCACAACAAATGAGTTATTGCTATGCAAAAGTAAAAATTCCCGAGCCTGCCATAGCACTACCAACCAATATTAGTTTTAAAAAATGCTAAGTGAAGATAAAATGATCATTAAAAATGTAAAGATTGTTTGTTTATTTATTTACTTACTTTTATTGTGCAGTTATTAAAAAAGGCTGCTCTGTAGGATATACATTGGCATCAAACAGCCCAACTGGCTTTAGAGTCTGACCAAACAGGCTGCAGGTCAAATGTTATCTAAAACTCATCCATATTCATTTCTTGTTTTGTATAAACACAAATACAAAACAAATAGCTGTTGTGTGCATAAACTTTGCCATTACATAACAACATGTCACTCGTAACTATTTATTATTAACTTTTTTATTAACTATTTTTCTGCTTTATCACTTGTTCAGTGGAAGCAGTCACTTCTGTATCGCTGTCGGGGGCACCCATTTTCTATTCTAAAATGTCCCGTGCTGAAGCCGGGCCATATGCGTGCCTGTGATTACGTCACCATGCACCACGTAGCCAGGCTGTGGAGCCTGAACTGGAGTGAACTGACCACAGAGCCCTGTAATAAACACATATAAGTGACAGATGCTGTAAATAATACATTTTTAAATTCCTCCGAAATTATATCACCATTAAAACATTTCTATCTATATATCTTATCTATATATACCAATATCAAATTGTTGTCCAGGCCTAATATGCTATTTAAAATCTGCCATTTATACCATAAACCTTAGAACTAAACATGTCTATATTTGTTCACCTCACTAACGTACCTCTACTGTGGCAGGAAGTGGTATATTTTAACTAATGCATGTTACTCAAGCCTAAATATACATACATCAACATTATTAATAACTAGTTAGGGTCAGATAAAGGTAATGTGTGAATGTTTTTTTTTAATGCTAATAAATTAAGCCTCTTCAGAGAACAGGAGAAAGCTAGCTAGCTAATATGATCTATTTGTTATTACAGGGTGTCTGCAGGTCCGTAAGCAGTTTAAAGTATTTTTTATTTATTTTAAGCCTTAAAAAGTCTCACACTATCTGAAATATGTGACTGCATTGTGTTAAATTTCATTCAGGTGCTATTTAACAGCAACAGTGGAATTTTTTTTTTTTACGGATCCGATTCTGTCCAATTTAGCTTATTAATTTTCCATGGAGTGATTCGATTCTGTGTGAAAACGGAGCTACCACAAAATGTGGTACATGTGTACGTATAGCCCAGTTATCTTATAGATATTTACATAGATCTATGAGATTAATGACAAAAAATATTACTGCACATGTACTGTTTGGATTTTAAAGACAATAAAAGTTGTCATTAAATTGTTTTGCAGTTGAAATTCATTTACAACCACAGTCATTTCATAACATTAATAATACACTTGGTGCATAATTTCATTCTCTCTAAACACAATCATTTTTTTAGAGTTGGCATTCACAAAGTTTTCCCCTGTTGTTCCTGGACAAGTGTTTTCTGATCTTGGATCTTTAGTCATATTTTGAGCTTATGCTAATGAACTTATGTATTGAGCTTTGTAAATACCATCTTTCTACTGTGTGATTACACAACTTTTTTCTTAGAAGTTTAATGGTGATGACAAAACAGATACTTGTTTAAGCAGATGTTATTTTAAACAGATTTTAGAAATAAGACTAAATTACAATTGAGTCATGATGGGAACTAGTTAATTTTAAATATTAAAATATTTGAGTACCTGGGATAATATGCTTTGTGACACTTCAAGTTGTAAATGCTTATATGATAACGTTACAAAGCCTAATGAACACAGTTATGAGAATGTATACAGTTATGAATACTAATGTTATAAGCTATAAGGTTTTATTATTGTTTATTATTATTTATTTATTATTTTATTATAATGGTTAATAATAATTAATTATGTTTATATTATGTTTTCTTATTAGTTATAAGGTTTTATGAATGCATTATAACACTTTATGAATGCATTTAAAATGCTTTATGAATACTGGATTCACAGAAAGTGTTACCGAAATGTTACCCTCCTGTGTTACCCTGCTCTGCATTCAGTCTTTCCCTGTTCTTGCATGTCCTCTTCTTGCTGGACATATCCGCTTCACACTGACAAGTAATGTATAAATAGGTTTGGGTCAGCAAAGAGCTTATGAGTTATCAAAGGGATCTCACTGTTAAAAGGTGGTTTAAAAAAACAGTGACATTACCAAGAACAGGACATCCCTCCAATATATATGTATGTATGGTATATTTGCTTTAATGCTGCAGTCCTATCTAGCCACTCAAATATTGTGTTCAAATATAGATTCAAAAATGAACAAATACCTTTAAACACATTTTAAATACACTTTTAACTGATCAACCTAGATGAATTGCAACATGTTTTCCGTCTGCCGTATGAACCATATTCAGTTGACTGAAATGTGTACTTTGTCCACATTTGATTTTAATGGCAGTTAATTCCATGAGGATGTCTGCTACCCAGGGCATTCAGTCCACTCTTGTGCACAGCCTTGCCACACTGTTGCGGAATAATGGTACTGTCCTCTTCATTCCCTTATACTGAATTTTAATCTGTATTTTTGTACATTGAGTGTTTAACTTGTTGTTTTTCTTTTTCATTTTCAGGTGACTCTGTGTTGGATGGTTCAAGCACTCTGACTCTGCAGGTGACTTGCATACAGCATTTGATACATCTCTTTGAACAGTACTTGATCTCACGCACAAATCAGCATGGCTTCTTGGCTTTGCCATCACACCCAGCTGATACCACCTCACTGCTCCAGGTGCAGTTCCTCTTCGACATGCTACAGAAGACCATCTCGCTCAAGGTATGGGTTTAGAATGGTTGCAAGAATGAGAAGAATGCCTTGTAAAAGTATCCATACCCCTTTTTTGACTATTTTGACTATTTTTGCCCATTCTTCACATGATGCTACCACCACCATGTTTCACAGTATACAAATGAAACAATGTATTTTTACTGTTTGAAGCTTAAAGCCCAACCCTGCCACTGTACCACCATATTAAAAAAATAGTTTAGTGTTTTTGCAAAAGGCCCTTTCAAAATTAATTTGATTAGCAAAATAAAGATGATTCAAGATGTACCAACCGATCGACTGGTGACCAGAATTAGCTGGTTTGGACTGGACCATTGGATCAATCTCTGATAGATCAGATTCTGTTTCGGTCAATCAGAATGGTTTTGTCCAGCACCCTTCTTTAGAGGGGAACCAAAATGGTGAGGTGGACATTATACGTTTTTATACTGCTCTTCTAGTAGCCATGACTTTCACCACCATCTGCATTTAAAATGTCCCACTATCCATATCTTTTTACTGCAACTTATGTATCAGCTACAGTCTGTTATTAATTTGGTTCCTTCGAAACCACATTCCTCTTATTAGTTTTTCCTTTGAAAAAAAACTAGTCAAAACTCCAGCAAAAGCAAATAAAGCACAAGATTTAATTTCGCTTAGATAATTTAACAATTTGTTCTTTAATACAGACACATTAGTTTTTTTAAATGCAAGAAATATTTTTTATGCAAAAATATATAAAGCATTGTTTAGTTACAGTATTGAATGTTATTTATTACTTTTTTAACTGTTTAATTGAATTGAATAGGTTTTTGACAAATCTATTGAATTAAACACAGTATTTACTACTAGGAATAAAACCAATAGTCACAAAGATACTGCCAATGCACAGGGTACAGGCGAAAAGGAAATAATATAAATAAGAGTATACAAAAACATGCATGTTACAATATATGTTTATATATATCGCACACACAATAATTAGTCAAAATAGGAAGTAGGTAATAATAATGTTGTCAGGTACACTTAAAAACTTTCTATTCCTAGGCATTTGTATTTATATTAGCTTAATATACACTGCTCAAAAAAATAAAGGGAACACTAAAATAACACATCCTAGATCTGAATGAATGAAATATTCTCAT
>JAOVVF010000004.1:24603663-24616925 GCA_028565595.1 Duopalatinus emarginatus
GTGTTGCTTCCTAAGTGGACAGTTTGATTTCACAGACGTTTGATTTACTTGGAGTTATATTGTGTTGTTTAAGTGTTCCATTTATTTTTTTGAGCAGTGTAATTGAATAAATGCAAAGTATCATATCTAAGTACATGGAAGAAGTCTTGGCAAATTTTACAAGAATCTCTGCACAGACGTTGTCAATGTTTTGTCACAGCTTGTCAATCCACCTGGGGAAAGACTGCAGTCCACTGTGAAGATTTTCCCCTTTAAGTTCCTTAAGCACTTGGAAGTAAGCTAACATTTTAAATTTTTTTCATGTAAATGCTTTGTTTATTAACTGTATTATAAAAATGGAAATTTTTATATTTTATAATTAGCAAGCATTTCAAAGCCAGCGCTTCAACGTTTTCTTTGTATAACTTTCATAAATGCATTTTTTAAAATAAATGACATTACAGCAAGGATAATTCCAAAATCATTGCATTTTAGTTGAGCTAAATGGATAAATGTGATTTTATTTTATTTTTATCATATTTAATGTGTCACTAATTGGGTTATTGGAATGTGTGAAACTAGCTGAAAAGAATTCCTCCTCATTGTCTGCAAGGGCTACGTGGTGTCTACTCTCAGTTGGAGGTCTTCATCTGCTCTAAAAGCCTCAACACATTGGAGGTATCAGTTATTGACATTAACATCCACATATTTTACTCTTATTGTCCAGATTTCTAAAGTGTGCTTTGTGTTTGCTTCAGGAGCTATTGTTACTCTGTGGTGGAGATATTTGCACTGCCCTGCCATGGTTAGAACTTCACACTCTAAACTTCAGCTACAACTTTATTACCCATGTTGATGAATCCCTGGTAAGGCGTAATGTTTCTCTGCCTCATTGTTGAGTATGAGTTTAACTTATAACATTGTTTGGTTTAATGTTAATTGTTCCTCTGTGTTTTAGTAGTGCCCTTGATTTTGTCATTTAACTTTTTCAGAGTTTGTTGAATGCCCTGAAGTCACTGGATTTAAGCCATAACAAGATTAAGGGATGTGCTGATTTCCTGAAGGCAGGCTTTCATTTTTGGTCTAGTTTTAATCTACAATTCTGCATAATCTAAACTGTATTGTATGTGGAGTGTATAATCACATGTATAATATGATATTTTTGTCTCAGCCACTCTGTGAGCTTGAACATCTTAATCTTGCCTACAACATCCTGCAGAGCATGCCAGAGCTTGGCCTGAGCACTAGAGCAAGACTGGTTACTTTGGTGCTCAGACACAATGAACTGGAAAGCATTAATGGTGAGAGCACTGGAGAGGGTTAGGGTTAGTGACATAAAATAAATGTATGTTGAAACCAACACATACAATTTTACTAATACAAAACCAGTCAGTTAAGCAACAGTTACGATTAGAAAGTGTGATTCCTGAAGACATTGTGTGTGTGTGTGTGTGTGTGTGTGTGTGTGTGTGTGTGTGAGAGAGAGAGAGAGAGAGAGTGTGTGTGTGTGTGTGTTTGTTTTTGTGTGCACGTGTGTGTGTTTGTGTGTGTGTGTGTGTGTGTGTTTTATAGGGAGATACACAAGCTAGTCAAGACAGACAGGAGAACACGTCAATGCATGCGCCCTTGTGTGTGCTGATCATGTAGCGAAAAGAACTGTCTATGTACTCATGGTCTTTTGACACGCAAGCATAAATACTACTGTTATTTATTTATGTATTCATATATATATATATATATATCCATATACATGTCTCCGCCCCTTATGTCTGTGAGTGTGTGTGTGACTTATTTATATATATAGATAGAGAGATTGGCGTTGTGTGACCGTGTGCAATCATGAGTCATTAGTGTGAACAGGAGAGGGCCCAGCACACATCCTTGGGGGGTGTTCAGTGTGATGCTGAATGTGTCACTGCCAATCTGTATTGCCTGTGGTCTTCTGGTCAGGAAATCTAGCAACCAGTTGCACAGTGAGGTGTTCAGCCCCAGCCTGTCCAGTTTGAGAATGAGCTGTTGGGGGATGATCATGTTAAATGCTGAAATCAATAAAATGGCATTCTGACATAACATTCTTCTGTTTCTGTGTGAGGGCTGTGTGTATGGCAGTAGAGATGGCGTCATCGGTAAAGCAATTTGACTGGTATGCAAACTGGAAAGGGGTCCATAGAGGGGGGAAGGGTAGACCTGATGTATTGCATAACTAGCTGTTTAAAGCACTTGGTGTGGATGGTGGTATGTGCCACCCGGTGGTAATCATTGAGACAGCTTTTTAATTAGAATATCCGTTATGATGGTATTGATGGCTAAGCTAAATTAAGAGCAGCTTTGCGTAATTCCCTGGGAGTTCCAGGTGGCTCAATGTGGTGTGTATGCACTGTGGTTTTATGCGCTGTGAACAGGGAGGCATTAAATATTTTGTTAAGGGCCTTGAATAGTTGGTCAGCACAGTCCACTGGACCAGCAGCTTTCCTCAGGTATCACCTCATATGTTTGCCTGCTACAGGTTTCAAAAATAAAAAGTTGAAGTTAATAAAATGTTTTAAAAAGTTTTCACAAAGTTCCAAATGTATAAAGTTTAGTTTATAAAATGCACGTAATGGTAACTACATTTTCTGACCATTAGTATTTCCACTAATTTGGTGCTTGGCTACTAAAA
Organism: Duopalatinus emarginatus; assembly: GCA_028565595.1. Lineage (NCBI taxonomy): Eukaryota > Metazoa > Chordata > Actinopteri > Siluriformes > Pimelodidae > Duopalatinus > Duopalatinus emarginatus. The sequence continues at coordinate 24,606,302 of JAOVVF010000004.1, forward strand.
ATTACATGAACAAAAACCAAATGGTTTCAACTGCAACTTCTTTGTGCTTGACTCCTAATAAAGAACAGAATGTTGGCTGTGAAAGTCCAATAATAATGATGATGATAATGATGATTATGACAATAATAATAATAATAATAATAATAATAGTAATAAGCTGAATTAACATATTTGATGTTTTGACTGCAGGAGTGGAATACTTATCTTCTCTTCAGTGTCTTGATTTGGCCTACAACCTTCTAATGGAGCACACTGAACTAGAACCACTTTCTCTTCTGCATAATCTTAATATGGTGAGAAAAATATTTTCATTGTATTATTGGTGTAATATAGCTGGGCTAATTGTACTGAATGTAGACATAACCTAGATATACCTAAACATGGAGACCGTGTCTGTGCATTTTTACTGCACTGTGCATTCATACCACATTTGTTATGGTAAAAATATTAGTATATGAGGAAATTATGCTTTCTGCTATTGTTGCTACATTGTGACATTAAAGGGTTCCAGGTCCTCATACAAACTGTAAGAATAACAAGAGGAAACTAAAAGCAGAGTTTAGATCTGCCACACTGGACCATTTATGTCTTTCCACAATACCTCTGTGTAGTGGAGGTCAGGACTTTAAGGCCCCCAAAACCTTAATGTGGGTTCTTGCATTTGTGCTTTGGATTGTTGTCTTCTGCTGTTGTTTGTTACATAAACCAAATCAATTTAGCATCAATATACAGGTGCTGGTCATAAAATTAGAATATCATGAAAAATTTATTTTAATAATTTCATTCAAAAAGTGAAACTTGTATATTATACTCATTTATTACAAACATACTGGTATATTACAAGTGTTTATTTCTTTTAATTTGGTGATTATAACTGACAACTGATGAAAACCCTAAATTCGGCATCTCAGAAAATTTACAATATTGTGAAAAGGTTCAATATTGAAGACACCTGGTGCCACACTCTAATCAATTAACTCAAACACCTGCAGAGGCCTTTAAATGGTCTCTTAGTCTAGTTCTGTAGGCTACACAATCATGTGGAAGACTGCTGACTTAACAGTTGTCCAAAAGACGACCATTGACACCTTGCACAAGCAGGGCAAGGCACAAAAAGCTAAAGAGGCTGGCTCTGTGTCCAAGCACAATAATAGAGAGGCGAAGTGAACGAAAGGATGTGGTAGAAAAAGACTAGACTGCAGCTGGAGTCAGTGCTTCAAGAGCCACCACACACAGATGTATGCAAGACATGAGTTTCAGCTGTCGCATTCCTTGTGTCAAGCCACTCTTAAACAACAGACAGCGTCAGAATCGTCTTGCCTGGGCTAAAGACAAAACTACTGCTGAGTGGTCCAAAGTTAGGTTCTCTGATGAAAGTAAATTTAGCATTTTCTTTGGAAATCAAGGTTCCAGAGTCTGGAAGAAGAGAGGAGAGGCACAGAATCCACGTTGCTTGAGGTCCAGTGTAAAGTTTGGGGTGACATGTCATCTGCTGGTGTTGCTCCACTGTGAGGTCCAAGGTCATCTACCAGGAGGTTTTAGAGCACTTCATGCTTCATGCTGTTGACCAACTTTATTGGGGATGCAGATTGTGAAGAGGATGATGTGTTATGCCAGACCCAACAATGCAGAAGAGTTGAAGGCCACTATCAAAGCAATCTGGGCTCTCATAACACCTGAGCAGTGCCACAGACTAATCGACTCCATGCCATGCCACATTGCTGAAGTAATTCAGGCAAAAGGAGCCCCAACTTAGTATTGAGTGCTGTACATGCTCATACTTTTCATGTTCATACGTTTCAGTTGGCCAGGATTACGAAAAACTTTTTTTTGTATTGGTCTAAAATAATATTCTAATATTCTGAGATTTCTTATTTGTCAGTTATAATCATCAAATTGCAAGAAAGAAACACTTAAAATTTATCAGTCTGTGTGTAATGAATGAGTATAATATACAAGTTTCACTTTTTGAATGGAGTTATGAAATAAATAAATCACCTTTTTCATGATATTCGAATTTTATGACCAGTGCCTTTACTGTATCAGGATTTTCTGGTAAAGAACAGATTTCATAATTCTTAAAATTATGGAAAGCTGACCAGGCCCTGAAGCAGCAATTTGTTCAAATTGAGTCCAACATTTTGTAGAAAGATTTGCCATTATTCCAGGTTTGCTCTGTTCGGAGGTACATTCTCAACATGTTTTTCTGGGGTTCAAAAATCATGGCTTTGTAACCCTTTCCAGAATTATATATTTCAGTAACTGCTTCAACAGGAGTGGCAGTAATCATGCCTAGGCATGACTGCTCTAATTGAACCCAGTTATCAGTTAAATTCTGGGCCAGTTTGGTGTTGAATAACTTCTTTTCTTCAGTAAATTAAGTGGTCATTTAAATTTGCATGAAACCTGAAAGCAAAAGCTGATATCTGTTGTCTCATTCATTTTTGTTTTTATTCATCAGTGTATTTATTGATCTCATACCCAGATTTCTTCAATATAAGTTGTCATTGTTTTTCATTGTTTTAACTTACAGTTTATTTGCTTACAGTTAAATCTTGAAGGCAACCCTCTGTACTTCAAAAAATCACATAGAAACTCAACAGTGAAGTACCTTTCTCCACAAGCTGTTTTCAGAGGGGTGCGTACATGCATGTGCTACTGTTGTGTGTTCAATTTTTCCCCTGACTTCTGCAGAATTGTTTAGTAGTTAATTAGTATTTTATTGTATTACCCATGTCTTTTAGCTTCAACTAGATGGTTCTACATTGTCGTCCACTGAGCTTGCAGTAAGATTTTTTACCCTGATTTTATTTGGATATAAAGGTTTTACGCTGAACTGTTTTTAAAATGTTAGTACATAGTTGGCTGCGCTTGTCATGGCAGAGTAATTGTCATGTTAATATGGTTGTCTGCGTTTGAGAGTGTTATGTAGGTGAAAACTGTGAAATTTGATGTCAAATTTGTACAAGGTTTTGCAGGTTTTGACAAAACCCAGGCCGGTATTGCACCAGATGCCCCAAGCACACCAAGTTCCTATGGCACCAGAGCAAACTGTACATGACACATCAAGTGGAGGAGGAGAGTTAAGTGACAGCTTGTCTGTCAGTGAATCAGGAGCAAGTGGAGTTTACAGAAGGAAATCTAAGGTGAGTTTGCAAAAGCTACTTACTAAAACTCCTGTCTATGCAGACTGTCTTTGTCAGAATGGCTTTTTTGGTAAAGATGGGAGTGATGTCTGTGAGTAAATAGCTTAATCTTACACTGAAAACAAAATGTAAAAAATACAAAATCACACTTATCACACATCGGTTTTTGATTATTGATTAAAATCGTTTCTAATATAAATTATGTAATTCATTGTAAACAAAATGTCATATCAGTGGTCAGTGGAAACCAAAATTGTCAACCCTCTGAGGGCTGAAGTTAAAATCACACCAAAAATCTAAGTAAAAATTGAAGTCACAGGTTCTTAATTGGATAAGACCAGGCATTATCCTGAACCAGGAGGTCCCACTGCATACAATGGTGCAAAAACACTGAGTAGCAGTTTTGTGCCTTGTAAGGGTAGACCGAGGAATATGGTTGGATTAGTTTAAGCTGCCAAGAAGGATATGGAGCTCATATAAAAGCACTCGTCAACTGTGGTAAGTGAAAAGGCATTTCAAAATGCACAAAATTTAAATCTGTGGATGGGCAACAGCAGATGTCCACATCATGTTCCACACCTCTCAGCGAAGAACAAGAATCTGAGGCTGATTAAACAACTGCATGAATGTACTGGTGTTTTTAAAACCGTGGGTGCTGTATTTTTATTCAGTTTTTTCCCTCTTGGTGCTGTTTTACAGCATAAGGTAAAAGTGAGGACAGCTAGCATCTCAGAACCCAGTGATACAGAGGCCAGTTTATCTGCTTGCCAGGGTGAGTGCCACTTAAAATTTCAGAAACCCTAATAATGTTTTTCTTTCTAATAATAGTGGGGTTTTCATCCCCTGTTTTAAATTTGAATAGTTTTTAGATTCAAAACTGTAAAGATTTTCTGATGCTGCAGATGAAAAGGTACATTTGATGCATCAGTAACCACAAATGCTGGTAACATTGTACCAAATGCTTGTTCCATTTTATTCCATATATAAGACCTAAAGCATATACCTCAGCTGAAGCATAGTTAGCACATGTAAAAAAGGAATGTCATTTACCAAGCATAAATAATTAGCCGTATAACAAAAACTGTTTCTCACATACATTGTGGTATACATTTTGACATTGCAGTGAAAAAAGTATTGTAATAATTTTGATTGTATCATTCCATCTTATATGAACTGTTAATAATACACATAACTGTTTACATTATTTTTCAAAATCTGCAAACCATTGAGTAAAAACATCAATGCTATCCCTCTATTTTCCAAAGACATCATTCTGCACCACCAGAAGGACATTGAGGAGTTAGACAGCTTCAGGGAACAGATGGGCGAGGACTGGCTACGCTACCAACATCATCTTCATAGCATGCCAGCCCTAGTCATTGGTGAAAAATCATGGATTCCTTCACTGCCACCTACCACAATCGATTGCACCGTGCCCAGATTAGACTGTGCCCCTCTCTCACTGCTATCCTCTGATTCAAAAAGAGAAGAAAAAGAGATATTAGACATGCAGACTGAGACTGAATCTACATTGCAGGAGACATGCCATAGCTTTGTAGACATAGAGTCTACTCTAGAGAAAAGTCTAGCAGACCCACATCTTTCACAGAAAGCAGACATTCATCCAGCATTTGAAGAAGAAGAAGAGGACCTTGAAGGTCTGTCTGGCAATTAATTGTAATCGTTTATTTTTGGATCTGTCTGTGAATCTAAAGGATCTGAAAGTTTGCCTGCTTCCTTATTCTTAAGGCATTATTTACTACCCTGGTCCAGAACTAGTCAGAATGCTTTTCCTATTCCTAGTACACAGTCTTTTGATAATGAGTATCTAAAAACATTAAACATAAATTTTTCACTAAATCCTAATCTTGCAAAGTAAATTTGCAAAATACTGTATTTAGATGCATCATAAATGAGCTTAAATGTTTAACACATGAGGCTATAAATAGCTGGCCTGTCGTGTTAGCTAAGTGTGATTTTCTTACAGAGTGATTATTGGGCCTAAATAGTACTGGTCAAGCCACATGCCATAGTTAAATAGACATAACTCTAATCAATATCAAAATGTGTGTAATTTGCCTGCACTGCAGTAAATTTTAAAAAATGAAGATATTAAATATTTTATTTACTCTAAAGTTTATTTGGATGCCAGTTAACAGTTGAAATGAAATCTTTCAAATGTAATTTTCTGCATTTTTACTTTTGAGGGTAACCACAATTTAAAATGCAATAACTTTACTTGTGGTTGAGGTTTTTCTGTAGTTTTCAGAAAGTGTATATTGAAAACACACATTGGATATTCTAATGTTCAGTTATGCTTATCTTAAGTTTTAGAAGACAACTTTAAAATGTGTATTACTATATTGCTTTCCACAGTGGACCTGTGTAGGCCTATGCTGGTCAGGGTGCACTCTGAGACTGAGGCTTTTGGGGGGGGGGGGAGACAGAGCCACTGTTCCTGAGAGTACATCAGGCTTATATTTTGGAGGTGGATATGCACCAGGGCTTTATCAAGAGGAGATTTGAGCTAGACAGTTTGCGGCAGGTCACCACCTCTCAAGCCACCTGGACAGAAAAGGTCAGATATGCTTTATCTTCTTTATCACTGCAATTCAGCTATACTACTAATTATTATCTAACAAGATTGTCTAGCAGAGTATATTGGAGTACATATAATAATGAATATGAACCCAAAGTGAAGATTTCACTTTTAATGTGTGTATGTAAATGAGTAGAGTTTGCATAACTAAACAAATATTAAAGCACAGAGATCTATATTAGTTAGCTACTACATAATTCTGCAAAGACTACCTTAGATATAGAATCAAGACACATCACCTAAGGTTGTGTTTCCTCTCTGCTTACTCTCTGTAAAGCTATGTTTACATCTTGTTCGATCTTGTGGTGTTTTGCCTTAAGAATGTAAAATGCATGCTAAATTGGATCAGGTTTTGCAGAAAATCCCACTTAAATCAGTCACTCATTACACAAGCATTGGGCATAGCCAATACAACAATTTGGCATGTTGTAAAAAAAAAGAAACCACTGGGATACAACCAGAAATTAAATGAATGACATCACCAACAACTTCAACTGAGCAGGGCAAGGGGAGGAGACAACCCAGTGCCAGCAAGCAGCCATCCAGATTCTGCAGCCGCGGTCAGCACTGAACGGACCTATCTCGCTGCACCTTGGGGAAAAAGCTGCAAAGGCGTGGGAAAGGGGATGGTCAGTGGGGGGTCCTGGAGAAGTCGCCTTGCCTGGCATCCCACACTAGGTGTCTCAGTCTGCAGAGTGTCATAGCGATAACACAGCAAGTTGCCATGGAGCCAACCTTGATCAGGTCCCAGACAGAGTCAACAATCACCAGGTGTCTAAGGGAAATCGGGATAGGAAGAGCGTCTCGCTGTGGTGGTGTTCCAGAGGAGTTGTTGTTCCAGCAGCGGCCTTGGCCAAGGCCATTGTTGATACAGGGAGCAGATAAGATTACTTAGGTTTAGGGTGAGAAGTCACATTTCATTTTAGCGACTACTCTATTTGTCTATTCTGGTCTCCAAATCGATTCATTCTCCATTGCAAAACCGAAAGCTTCTCCAAGATTACAGTCTTCACTGATTCATTCACAGTCTGAGTGCTGACAGCTCTGCCCACCACATCAATCATATAAGTCAGCTTTGTAGGGCCTCGGACAGCTGTCCCAATTTCTTGAATTTCATAATAACCCAAAATACCCGTTAACAATGTCCTCCACGGACATAGCAGCCAGGCACACGACATGCCACTTCTCCCAGCCGTTCAGCTAGAGACTCATTCATTGCATCGGGGAGACCGAACAGCAGCCTCCGGTAAGACCCCGGGGGAGGTGTGTGTGTGAATGTCAACAACTCGTGGCGCAGACATGTACGGACTGTATACAAGCACTGTTTGCCAAATCTGGAATTTTTATTGTTGAGATGCCGTCCCTTTTACCCACCAAGGGGACTTACATGTGTGTTTTTAGCTGTTGTTTGCATCCAGCCGCAGGCTAACTACACAGTGGCACCCCGCCCCCCATTTGGAGACTCGGACCATATCTCCTTGTTCCTGTACTCGTCCTACAGACAAAGACTCAAACAGTCAAATCCTGTCAGCAGACAGGTTCAGCTATGGACACCTGAGGCTCAAAGCACTCTACAGGACTGTTTTGCTACAACAGACTGGGATGTGTTTAGAGCTGCAGGACTCTTCTGTGAGCATAGATAACTATGCTGAGTATGTGACCAGGTACATTAACACTTGTATTGAGAACATTGTACCCACTATACAAGTCTGGAAGTTCCCCAAACAGAAGCCCTGGGTAAACTGTGAGGTACTGCAAATGCTGAGAGCACGCTCTGTGGCATTCAGATCTGGTGGTGAGACCGAGCTTAAAGTTGCGCAGTACAGACTGAAGAAGGTCATAAGAGCAGCCAAGAGACAGCACAGAGAGAAGACGGAGAGATTCTACTCTACTGCTGACCCTGGGCAAATGTGGCAATGTCTGGACGGAATCACAGACTTCAGGTCGAGGCCCAACAACACCATCAGGTCCTCAGACAGCCTTCCAGATGACCCCCCCCCCCCAAGTGGTCTCATCAGCCCAGGTACACAAAGCCCTGAGGATGATCAACCCTTGCAAAGCTGCTGGACCTAACAACAATTCCTGGGTGGGCCCTCAGAGCATGTGCTAACTTAGCTGGCTGACGTTTTCACTATAATCTCTCCCTCAGACAATGCACGGTTCCCATCTGCTACAAGACCACTGCTGTTGTCTTTCTCCCCAAGAAGAATCCCCCATCCTGTCTGAATGACTACAGACCAGTAGCACTCACTCCAATCATTATGAAGTGCTTTGAGAGAGTGGTGCTGTCCCATATTCAGACTAGCATTCTGAAAACTACAGACCGCCTGCAATACACCTACAGGGCCAACAGGTCCGACTCAGGCGCTATCGCTGCCGCCCTTCATGTCTCCCTCTCCCACCTGGAAAATAAAGACTCCTAGGTCAGGATACTTTTTATTGATTACAGCTCCGCATTCAACATGGTCATCCCCCACAATCTCACCCATAAACAGTCATCTCCTTGACTACATCCCACCCTCTGTGACTGGCTGTTGAGCTTCCTGACTGGCACGCCCCAGTCTGTCAGGATTGGAAACAGGACCTAAGCCAGCATCACCACCAACATTGGTACCCTGCAGGGCTGTGTCCTTAGCCCTATCCTCTACACCCTGTTTGCCCATGACTGTGCCGCCTCCCACCCTCACAGCATCATCCTGAAGTTTGTTGATGACACTGCTGTGATGGGTCGTATCACTTGCGGAGATGAGGCAGCGTACAGAAGGGAGGTGGACAGTCTGGTGACATGGTGTATGGACAACAACCTAACCCTCAACACAGACAAGACCAAGGAGATGATGGTGGACATGAAAAAAGGAGAGGAGACCTCATGAGCCACTGGTTATCCGCAACCTTGAGGTAGACATGGTCAGCAGCTTCAAGTACCTGGGGGTCTGTGATGACATCACCTGGACACTGAACACCACACAGAGGGCTCAGCAGCAGCTGTACTTCCTGAGGAGGCTGAGGAAATTTATGTCACCCAAAATCCTCAGCAACTTCTACAGATGCATTATTGAGTCAGTCCTGACCAGCTGCATCACGGTGTGGTACAGCAGTGCTACTGTGAAGGACTGCAAACACTGCTACAAAAATGACCAGGATGGCACAACCCTCTCTGCAGAGGATCTACCATCGCAAAGTCCACATGAGAGCTACCTCCATCATCAAAGACCCCACCCACCCCCAACATGCACTTCTACCTTCAGGCGGGACGTATAGAAGTGTGAAATGCCAGACCACCTGACTAGTAAACTTCAAGTAAACTTCAAGAAAATCCTACTAGAATAGCTGAACTGTATCAGTCACTTTTATTGATGGCAGGTGTGTATTAACTACTACACCAGCATGACAAAATTTGTGGAATAGCAGTATTTAAATTGATTATGTGACATTACCTCAGGGGACAATTCAGAATGGCCACACCTGTATAAGTTAAGTATATGGTGTTATTTCGAGCGAGGCATGATAGCTGGTGCAATATGGATGGAATATTCCTTTTCCGAACATGTGTGACGTGTGTACCAGAAGGCATTATCAGCCACTGTTGGCAGTGTAGTAACCAACCACGGGTGCTTAATGATTGTGGCTGGTGATGTCTGGGTAGAATTGTCTACGCAAATAGACAAGCCACTCTGACAGAAATCACATACGCAAAGAATGCAGAAGCTTCACATACATATCCTGCAGGTTTAGTGCAGCCAAAATAATAAAAAAAGAATAGTTCTCTGGTTAGATAAATTATCACTATCAATGCTGAACTTTATCAATGGGCTTAGAACAACATATGCTCCCATCCAGGAAATTTCTCTTTCAGAAAAGGCCTTGCGTATTTTAACAAGGCAATGCTTAAACCACATACTGCAAACAAAAGCATGGCTTCACAGTAGAAAACACCAATAGAAAACATTTGGCACAACCTGAAAAGATAAATTCAGCAAAGAACACCCAGGACTGTTGAGCAGCCAGAATCCTACATCAAACAAGAACTGGGACAACATTCCTTTCCCAAAACTCCAGCTAACTATCAGCCCATATGCTTCTATCCTTCAAGTGCCAAAGATCAGTACACCAGTGCCAATATATCACGATATAGCATGACCCTCGAGTGTATTATTGCGATAATACCACAGTTTTATTATCAGCGTTTATTGATAGCTTTTAGGATAAAGAGGACGGGAAAATACCATCTGTTTGTTTATGAACATTCTGCATGTACATAGACAGTAAAGGTGGAAGAAATATCAGAAGTAAGCTTTGCCTTATTTAACTTTATTAACTTTATGGCTGTAGTGTTTGCAATAACGGCACTCATGGAGCGTCTCTCGGCCAATCAGATTGCAGGGTCAGAACTAACTGTGGTATAAGGTATATTTCTAGTGAAGATGTTACACAGTAAAAAGACATAAAATCTTGTGTCAAAGTGGTCATTTTGGTTGAAATAAGACAAATTGGCTCTTCGTAAAATTTGGGTCATGAGGTGTGTGTGTGTGTGTGTATGTATGTGTATATGTATGTATATATATATATATATATATATATATATATATATATAAAATTTGGCTCATGAGGTGTGTATATATGTGTGTGTGTATGTATGTATGTATGTATGTATATATATATATATATATACAGTGTTTCCCACAGGAAATTACTTAGTCAAGGCGGTGAGTCGTCGGCCAGGACCAGGGGTTTCGCGCGGATGGGGGGGGGGGCTCTTCCGATGGTCAAAGAAAATTGGTCTAGAGGTCTGCACTGGGATTGCGGGACCCGACGCAAATCTTGCGGGAACGGGCGGTTTGCACTTAGCGGTGGGCGGGAGCGGGCGGCTAAAATAAAA
>JAOVVF010000006.1:7832-17920 GCA_028565595.1 Duopalatinus emarginatus
TCTCTCTCTGTGTGTGTGTGTGTGTGTGTGTGTGTGTGTGTGTGTGTGTGTGTGTGTGTGTGTGTGTGTGTGTGTCTGTCTCAGCCCCTCCCTCCCTAGGTTTCTCACACCACAAACAGAAACCGATAACTCTTCACATTCTGCCTTGAAGAAAACTGACTCGACACCGCCTACCTTTAGTGTCTGTCTGCTTCTGACTGTTCACCTAAAGAACAGTGAACTGGATTTACATTTACATTTCTGTACAATAATAAAACGACTGCCTTTATGTGCGACTCGGTTTAAAACACCTGCTGTAATCAGGAGAAGAAGTCATGACCTCCAACATGAGTGTGTGTGGAAAACAGAAGTCCAGGTGAGTTATATTTCAAATCCACTAGCATTAAATACACACGGTCTGATCTGTAAACACTCAGAGGAGGAAATAAAGTGTGGTTAAAAGAAGTGAATATATGACTGATGTGATTCAGCCGTACAGCTTTGTGGAGCTTTTTGGTCTATGACGTTTTTCCCCTAACATTTTTATTGTAATTCTATCTTTAAATTGTATTATTTTTGTCTATAAAATGTGCATAAATTATAAAAAATTCAAGCCATATTACATTAGCATGCTTTTTATCCCCTAAATGTTTGAATCTATTAATATCTATGTTAGACTTATGGATGGAAAGACATCAGACTTCCCAGAACCAAGCTGTGTGTCTATGAAGAGTGAGAGGTCAATGAAAGAGCCAATAAAGTTCAGTGATGGCGACTGTCCTACTGATCAGAGGTCAGTATGTTGTAGTGTTTTGTTCATTTGCTCACTAAGAAATTACAGCACACATATGTTTACACCCTGCAGTATTTCCATGTACATACATGTTCAGTGCATTAACGTTATTGAGCTACTGACTAAATAAGTGTATGTGATTTTAAATTATTAGATTTTGGTCTTCAGTGTCTATCTGTGTTCCCTCACAGCATGAAGGGCATGTGCTCTATTTCCTGGCTAGGCGATCAATGTTCTCCCTGTGTTTGTCCAAAAACATGCAGTTAGGCAAGTGGAATTTGTCAGCTGTGCCTCTATGTTTGGGAACTAGTCTTGTGACTGAAATATTGCAAGTTTTTCCTCAAGACATGACTTAAGCGCTTTTGAGCAAAGCGTGCAAGCCTGTATTAAGACTGTATTAAGATTGATGAATAGATAGATGAAAACAGTTAGCATGAACTCAGTTGTCTCATTATAAAGCTCTTTATCAGCTTTTTTTTAGATGGATGGATGGATGGATGGATGGATAGATCACGTTATTAATCCCAGAGGGAATTTCTTGTATTACAGCCTTGCATAATACAGTAACAGCAAAACAAGAGCAAATGTATTACCATACATTGTTGCATAGGTACCACAGTATCAGTAGTAGTAGGTCAGGGAAAACTGGTTTTGAAAGTTCAGTTCAGTCCCTTCGCTGGAGGTTCTGTGGTGCTACAGAAAAACGAATAAGATCAGTATTACAGAATGTGTTTTGGTTGTTTACAGGCCACAAAAGAGGAAATCACACCTCAGCAAAAATCAGCTGGACTCCATATTCAAGGTGAGCAGCTTTTTAACATTAAAGAAGTTCCAAAGGGTTAACTAACATTTAGCAGCATTGTTGTGCTTATATTATTATACACTTACAATCATGTGGCAGCAGCACAATGTATAAGATCATGCAGATACAGGTCAAAAGCTTTATGTGCGTATTTAAACATCAGAATGAAGAAACATGATCTCTGTGACTGTGCAAACTGTAGGGGGGATTTAGACAGCAGTTTCTGAAATACTCAAACAGCCCACCTGCCACTTACAACTTTTTATTATTTTGACGTTTGACTTGAACATTAACTGAAGCTCTTGAGTTGTGTCTATATGATGATGGGCTGATTGAATACTGTAACTGCATAAATGAATAAATGAACAGCAGAGTAAATAGAAGTACTGTGGCAGTGGGGTCATGGTTGAGCAAAGGCTGTGAGTATAGAGAAGCCCTTTAAACTGGCAGGTATGTGTCATAATTTTTCTGTTCTCTGTGCGAAAGGTATTTTCCCCAAAATAAAGAAAGCACATCTGAACCTAAGTTTCTAGGTTTTAGCACCAGCAGGGCAAAGTTCATTTGATTCAGGGAAAATGAGGAGTCTCAAATCATCATGTTTACCTGCCGGTTCAACCTGCTTTTCTCCACTCACAGCCAATGCTTGACCAGGCCCTGCTGCCACGGTTGTACTATTTAGATCTGTTAATGTGTTTCTAACCAGGAGCTGCAACAAAAAGTCATCACTTTGATTAATAATGAGCTAAAGAGGTTTAGGAATATCCTAAGTCCAGATGACCCTGAGAGAGAGGTGGAGGATGAGGAGGATCTGCACAATGTCCAAGAGGGAGTGCTGAAGATCACACTGCATGTCCTGAAGAACATGAACTACACAGATCTTGCTACCACACTACACAACAGTAAGAATTCCTGACCATCATTGTCAACACTGGTCAACATTAACATTTACAGCACACCAGTGTTGATTCTGGAGTATGATTGGTCAGAAGGTGTTGATTACTTTTTACTTATTCCATCGTATTTTTTGTTTATAGAGCTGCATGACGTCTTTGCTTACCAGCAAACATTACAATCTAACCTGAGAGAAAAATGCAAAAGAATTAATGAGGGAATCGCACAGCATGGGACTTCAACACTTCTGAATGAGATCTACACAGAGCTTTACATCACAGAAGGTTGGAGCGGAGCTGTCAATAATGAACATGAGGTGAGACAGATCGAGACAGCATGCAGGAGATCAGAAACACAGGAGACATCCATCAAGTGTAATGACCTCTTTAAAGACAAGTCTATCAGAAGTGTCCTGACTAAAGGAGTCGCTGGAATTGGAAAAACAGTCTCTGTGCAGAAGTTCATTCTAGACTGGACTGAAGGAAAAGCTAATCAGGACATCACCTTTATTTTTTCACTTCCCTTTAGAGAGCTGAATCTGATGAAGGAGAAAAATCTCAGTCTGATGAATCTTCTCCATCACTTTTTCCCAGAAATAAGAAAAAAAATTGAATTAATCGACTGTGACTCCTACAAAGTCCTGTTTATCTTTGATGGTCTGGACGAGTGTCGACTTCCTCTGAATTTCCAGAACAATGAGAGATTGTGTGATGTGACAGAATCAGCCTCAGTGGATGTGCTGCTGACAAACCTCATCAAGGGAAATCTGCTTCCCTCTGCTCTCCTCTGGATTACCTCTCGACCAGCAGCAGCCAATCAGATCCCTCCTGAGTGTGTAGACCAGGTAACAGAGGTACGAGGGTTCAGTGATCTTCAGAAAGAGGAATACTTCAGAAAGAAGATCAGTGATCAGAGTCTGGCCAATAAAATCATCTTACACATGAAGTCTTCAAGAAGCCTCTACATCATGTGTCACATCCCAGTCTTCTGCTGGATTTCAGCCACTGTTCTAGAGAGAATGTTGGATGAAGCAGAGAGTGGAGAGATCCCTAAGACTCTGACTCAAATGTTCACACACTTCCTGATCTTTCAGATCAAACATAAGGATCAAAAGTACCATCAGAAATGTGACTTTGATCATCAGCAGATCAGAGAGAGTATCCTGGCACTGGGAAAACTGGCTTTCCAACAGCTGGAGAAAGGAAACCTGATCTTCTATGAGGAAGACCTGAGAGAGTGTGGCATTGATGTGAGAGAATTGTCAGTGTACTCAGGAGTGTGTACTCAGATCTTCAGAGAGGAGTTCGGGCTTTATCTGGGGAAGGTGTTCAGTTTTGTACATCTGAGTGTTCAGGAGTTTCTGGCTGCTTTGTACACGTTTCTCTCTTTTCTCTTTAAAAAAAGGAATGTACTAGGAAGGCACAATCCTAATATTTTCCATAGAAAAACAAATATGCCTGGTGTCCTGAAGAGTGCAGTGGACAAGGCCTTGCAAAGTGAGAATGGACACCTGGACCTGTTCCTCCGCTTCCTTCTTGGTCTCTCACTGGAGTCCAACCAGACTCTCTTAAAAGGGTTAATGCCACAAACAGGAAGTAGCACTCACAGCAAACAGGAAACAGTCAAGTACATCAAGGAGAAGATCAGGGAGAATCCATCTCCAGTGAAATCCATCAATCTGTTCCACTGTCTGAATGAACTGAATGATCAGTCTCTAGAACAGGAAGTACAAGCTTACCTCAACAAAGATTACTATTGTCTTAGTGGAACCAGACTATCTCCTGCTCAGTGGTCAGCTCTGGTGTTTGTTTTACTAAACTCAGAACAGGAGCTGGAGGAGTTTAATCTGGGTAAATATGACCCATCAGAGGAATGCCTTCTGAGGCTTATGCCAGTGATTAAAGCCTCCAGAAAAGCAGAGTGAGTACTATGTTAATAGCTAATTTAATCAATAAACTAACCCCAGGTTTCACAATTAAATTATGTCTGCACTGAGGGACCTGTAAGATGATGATTTCACACCTTCCTTGTTTTGTCTTGAACCAGTCAAAACTGCTCCTTAGCTCAGGTCTGTTTTGACATCCGCTTTAATTTCCTGATATTTACATTTAAATTTGTTAAACATGAACATTGCATAGGCTAGAAATATACTTGCTGTTAATTACGTGTTTGTGTAGACATGATGGCTGGTTTGCATGTCCTGCATCTGATGTGTCAGTTGTGCACATCCTCAAATATCTGCTGGTTTTGTGCATTGGTTTTCTCCTGTAAAGACTGCATTTGTTGTTAAAAAAGGCATAAACAAACATGAAGACCATAGAGCTGTTTATGAAAGAAAAAAAAACATTCTGAAGCTAAGAAAAAAAAGAAAAAATCAGTCAGGGAAATTGCACAGTCGATATAATAATTTGGAATGTCCTGAAAAGGGGAAAAACACTGGTATTCTAGCAACCAGTCAGTGAATAATAATAACTGCAGATGATGACAGAAACGGTGTGAGAGCTGTAGGGGAAAATAAGGGGTTGTTGAACTGAACAGGTTTGCAAACCACAAGGGAACCTGTTCCATGGTGGTGGAAAAGTGGGATGGATGCTGACCAACCTTCAGCCTTTTACTGTAGATCAGTGTTCTGATAATTTTTATTGTTTTCTCTTCCAGGCTGTGTTTGTGTAATCTGACAGAGGAAAGCTGTAGAGCTCTTTCCTCAGTTCTCAGTTCAAACTCCTCAGGTCTGAGAGAACTGAACCTGAGTAACAATAACCTGCAAGATTCAGGAGTAAAGCTGCTCTCTGCTGGACTGGGAAATCCACACTGTAAAGTGGAGAAACTGAGGTCAGATGATTGCAGTTAGATTTATGTTTTACTGCTGTTGATGTTCTTTTTACTCACATGCATATATTCATAAATTCCTAGAATATGCAAGGACATATACACCATAGCTCTCTTGCATTTAGTAATGTAAACAACCTGTCTCCAGTTCCTCACTTTTGTCCCAAGTGAGACCATTAGCTCACAGAAACAGGAGGGTTGATTGTATTTCCCCAGCCTTCAGCTCAGTCTTTAGAATGTCTTTATAGGTAGTGTTTGTGTGCTATGAATGTTGTTTCCAGGATTTTAATGAATATCAGATTATTTTTGTAAATACTCCGTAAAAACCGTGAGTATACACTAACCCCTGGTGGCAGGTACGTGTAACAGCAGGAAAACTATAAGAAACATTAAATATGCTGTCAGTCCAAACCAACATAGTAAAATATAATTCTTTTTTCTTACAGTCTGCGTGTGTGTACTCTGATGGAAGAAAGCTGTAGAGTTCTGTCATCTGTTCTCAGCTCAAACTCCTCTAGTCTAAGAGACTTGAACCTGAGTAACAATAATCTGCAGGATTCAGGAGTGAAGCTGCTCTGTGCTGGACTGAAGAATCCACACTGTACACTGGAGATACTAAAGTATATGTGCACACACACACACACACACACACACACACACACACACACACACACGTGTGTTGCATGTGAAGTTTTTCTTTCTTGCAGGATGGTTAACTGCGGTGTTACAGATGAAGGTTGTGCTGCGCTTGCTTCAGCTCTGAGAACAAACTCCTCATCCCACCTGAGAGAGCTGGATCTGAATGATAATAAAACAGGGGAATCAGGAGTAAAGCTCCTCAATGATCTACTGAAGGATCCACACTGTAAATTAGAGACACTACAGTAAGTTACTATCTTACTGTCATCTCATATACACACACACACACACACCAAGTCAAGAACCAAAATAAACCTTCTGGTAGCAAGTTTTTATATTATATGTGTTCTCCAGTGTTGTGGAAGTAACTTGAAATCCATTACTGATTTCTCATTACTGAACTAAAATTGTGATGGGATTATTTTACTGATTACTTTCTGGAAAATGTAATCTGATTGCTAATTACTTTTAAGTTACATTCTAATATTTAGATAAAATGTACTGGAAAAAAATTTATAAAAATCGAAAAAAATACAAACGGTCATTGATAATACGATAGTCCTTTCAGTGGTTTATTTAGCAGCAGTAGCAACACCAAACATGTATAAAACGAACCTCACTGGTCTTTATGGTGCTGTTTTTCTAGAACAAATCTGTTATTAAGCTTTAGAAAAATATAGTCTAATAAACGCTTCTCCAGGGGTCCCTCAAAACTCTACAACATTACAGGCGTGTGGACAGACAAGTACTGATAAATTATAATTATATCAGTAAAGGCAAAAAAGTGTCTTATCAACGTTTATATTTATAGGTATAAACGAAAAGAAAATGAATTTAGAAATATGCATATTAGTTTACAATATATTATTATTATTATTATTATTATTATTATTATTATTATTATTATTATGAACTAATATAATAATAATAATTATTACAGTTTTAAAACTAATATTTATAAAAGTTAAATTGTTAAAAGCCCAAAAAGGATGTGATTAGAAAATGCTTCTAGCATTAAAAACGATTTAAAAAAATAATAAATGTCCTTGTCAGACGTTTAACCCTTTTTGTCATCTTTACCGCTTTTTCCCTTATTTGACCTCTAAATGTATGACATTTGCTAACTAGCTAAAACTCTTCTAAAGCATTAGTGGTGCAAATCTGATTTATTTTGTGTGTTATAGGGATTGTGGACAGATTGTGAAACAGTAGAAACTTGTAATTTATCTTTATTAGACAGGTATTTTAGAGAGATACCAAATTGGGGAACAAGTCCAAATAAGCAGTTATACTACCAGTGACTACCAATATTTCTAAGCAAATTTACAAAACATCATAATAAACCATTATTTTCATTCTAAAATTCAAATAAACATATACACCCTAGAAACAAAAACACAACATGTATTTTAATGTTTATACTTTAAGTGACAGAAAAATAATCTCAGTGTGCTTATAATTGGCGCAGTAACCTTAAACAGCTCAGGAAATCTGTGTGAGTAAGGCAAGTAATGTGTTTTTATGAAGTTAGTAACTATAATGAGACATGATATTGAACTGTATTAACATTTCATCAGGTTACTGTAACACGTTATTCCCAACACTGGTGCTCCCCAATGTTTCCAATGATGATGTATAAGAACATTAATGACTGTAATGAACATTACCTGTCCTTCTGTCCTATTCTCTGTTTTACAGCATTAAGGAATTTCACCCTGTGACTCAGCAAACAAGTACTGACAGGAGTTCTCAAACCTCAAACCTCTTTTCCAGGTTAAAGCATTTTGGGTGAACTGTTAAAAGCTGTTTTCACATTTCCATCATTTGAAATGGATCATTTAGAATCATCTGGATACACAGATGTGGATTTAGATTCCCAATTTAGAGGTCATAGGGACCAGAAAAAAAAACCAAGAGACAGCATTAGGGAGAAACCCTGAGTCCAAAAGGTCATTGGATTGTGTGATAATAAAACGTTAATCATTCACAACTGTATACTTAAGTCAAACAATGTCACAGTGTATGTTGAAGGGATCTTCAGTTTGATCCTTAGACTGTCCAAGTATAGCATCCACAGTAATCTTTAATAAAGAGAATGCTGCAATACAAATAACAAATCCTGGGGTAGGTTAGCAAGACGTGGCTACATTTTGCAAAAACCTACATCAAGCCTGTCAAAAGCATGTGCTATGGACTGATAAGACCAAGTCTGAACTTTTTGGCCATAATTCTGATAGGTATGGTGCAAAAACATGTGCATCAGCCCTAATGAAGCATGGTGGTGGCAGCACTATGCTTTAAGGCTGTTGTTTAAACTGAGGCTTTAGAAGCTTTTGGCACAAAATCTTCAGGCCCTTTGTCAAAAAAGTTGAAGATTAAGAGGAATTTAATCTAGCAGCATGAAAATGATCCAGCACATACGTCCACATCAACAAAAGAATGGCTTCACCAGAAGAAGGTACAAGTTTTGGCCCAGCCAAAGCCCAAATGTGAATCCATTTGAAAATCTGCAGGTTGACCTGAAAAGGGCTTCTGCAAGAAATAATGGAAAAAGATGTGTGTCATATAATCAAAAGCTGTTTAAGTATTAGTTTAGATGTGTGCATTTTTTTTTCTGCTGACAGTTTGTTTTTCTATTGAATTGTACAGATTATAGTACAATCACATTAAAAAATGGAAACGTTCTGAAATAATTCATATTGGTTAATTTATAATTTAATTATTTTTGTGCAGCACCAAACTGGCATTTTATCACGGTTGTGTAGACTTTTTATATCACTGTATGACGTTTTCTGTCAGACATGGAAGACATGAGTAGATCAATATTTTAATGAGTAGTTCAATATTTTATTTAAAATAGAAAGATAGATCAAAATCAGTGTACAGAAATCTATTTGGAATACAGAGTTCTCAGCAGGTGAGCTTGTAGGCAGTGAGGGTCTGTGGGAGGCAGATGAAAAAAAAATCTGATTTGTAATAGTTTTTGAATGTCTGATTTTCTTTTATACTCGGATGCATTTGTTGATCATCTGTAATGTAGAGATGGGACGTTGATTTAGGCACGGTGTCAGGTTTCCAAACATTTTATGCACTGTTGTGTGGTTTAAAAACGCCCATGTCATGTGACCATTCAGTTCAGCTTCTGTGCATTTTAACCTTGTTTGGTGGTAAAACCTGCTGCTCCTATGTTAATTTTCTGGGGTTTTGTAAGGAAGGGAGATTTCTGAGAGATAGAGACTTTTACAAGTGTTAATGCAATTTAGTGGGTAAAGGTTAGGCTAGATATACTGTTAGTAATACATGGCTAGTGAGAGAGCACAGAAAATATATAAAGACTGATGGCTATGAGAGATAGTAGACTGTAGTGTTTTTCTATGTCTGGGGAGTTTGTTTAATTAAAAATAAAACAAAATAAAAGAAGCTGAATCAGACCCAAGTTTTAAGAATAGAAATCTTGACATGTAATACATGCCTCAATAAAAATGCTATATTTTTCCCTTATTTATATTTATTTTCCATAAGCATATTTTAGCTACATTCACTCAAAATGTATTTTACCGTAGTTGAAACATGTTTCACAAAGAAAGCACATTACACAGGTTACTTTGTTTGTTGTATGTTGATTTCTCCAAAATATGTGTTGACAGCCCAGCATAACCCACCAGAATAAGTAGTCTTGAGAATAAAACGTTTGGAGTTGTTTCACAAAAGGTTTTTTCACATTTACGTATGAACAATTAGACAAATTATATCAGTTTTATTAATACATCACAAGATAACTTTGTATGTGTTTCAACATATAAACATTTGAAAACATTTAAAAGCTTAACGTCAAAAGCTTGTAGAACCATGTAATTATTAAATTATTAAAAACGCGTGTTTTTAGAAGTTAAAAACCCTGATACTTATCTGATCTGTCTCATTGAGGCGGAGATACTGAGGAATGTTAGTGTACCTCATGCAATATTTATAAATAAGATACACATCATTAAACAAGTCTAATTGGAGGTTCCAGTAGTCAGGTCTGGACTATGTGTACTCCAATCTGAATCTCTGTCCAACTGTGTTAATGTACAAGCTTCTACAAACCGGATTCCAAAAAAGTTGGGACACTAAACAAATTGTGAATAAAAACTGAATGCAATGATGTGGAGA
>JAOVVF010000006.1:18020-31024 GCA_028565595.1 Duopalatinus emarginatus
TAACAATGGACATTGTCCCAAAGCAGCTTTACAGAAATAATTAACCATAGAATTTTTAGAATGCTAGATTAACAGAAACTCCTGACATGGACAAATAAAAAAAATTTTCATACATAAGCCATCTTTTTGGCTTATAGTCCATGCTTCATATTTCCCTCAAAAGGATAGTAGTAGGATGTAGTCGTAGGAATTTGATGAAATTATTTTGTATCCATAGATTAAGAATCTAGTAAGCTGCTCATCATTATATTACTTATCGTATTATCTTTCATTTTAAATAATTAGGGCATTGTGAATGCATTCTTCCCAACTAAAGTCTAGAGGAGTCTCCAGAAATGGGTTATTATGGCAAAATAATTCTGTTATTTGTGCAAGAAAATTAAAACACACCTAAAGGCAAAACACGCAGTGAGATTCCAGATTCTTATTAAAAAAGTCATGCATCAGTGAGTACCGCTGTTTAAAATCGGTTATATAGTCAGTCATATATTAACTACTGTCTTTCATAATCCTATCAAAGCTTGAGTATACCTTGTATGCCTTTTTTTCCCTTGAGAAACAAATCTTTGAATTTCGCAAGTAAAGTACTTATGCTAGTGTCTTTATTCAACTCATCAGCAAGCGCCTGTTTACTTTTCTTCAGTTCCATAACTTTTTTATGGTTTCCTTTTATCAAATGTTGGTGGGAATCTGTAGTTACCAACCATCCTCTGCTATCAATGTTACTCAGAAAAAAGGTGAACATTATAAGCAGCTCCTTTATTAATACATTTCCATCCACAACCAACTCCACATTCTCTCCCGCTCTGGCTCTCACACACCCCCTTCCCCTTGGTTACTTCACAATAAAAGTCCCTCTTTTGAATTACAGTGCAAGTACTTTTACAGCTAAATATAGCACAACCAATATAAAGGAATATGAATTAAAAAAAAATGCATGTCTATATAATAGACTTTACATATGAATCCTCCTTTCACAATAAGTAATTGGGCACATCTACATTATGCCAAGTAAGATACTAGATTGAATTATTTCTAAGTGTAAGTGTGTAATTTCTACTAATATTCATATAAATCATCAGTAATGGTGTTAAATTTCAACACACACACACACTGACATTTATTTAAATAATCGGTGTTGGGGTTGGATTTTAACACACACACACACACACATACATACTCCTATTGTATGAAGTTATATTTATTATATATATTTCTTCTGTATTTACAGATCACACTCACAGAAACCAGAGTCTCCACTATCTAGCTGTGTGTCTATGAAGAGTGACAGGTCTATGAATCCTCCGCTCAAATTCAGTAATGGAGCATATCTTCATTATACCAAGTAAGATACAAAATTTAATTATTTATAAGCATGAGTGGAGAATTTCTACTGACATTCATTTAAATTATCAGTGATGGTGTTAAATTTCAATGCACACACACACACACACACACACACACATTTATTTTAAAAATCAGTGTTGGGGTTTGACTTTCAACACACACACTTCTATTGTATGAAGTGATATATATTTTTCCTGTATTTCCAGACCACACACAGAAGGACCATTGTCTCCACTATCCAGCTGTGTGTCTATGAAGAGTGACTGGTCGATGAATCCTCCTATCAAGTTCAGTAATGGAAGAGATCTTTGTTATACTAGGTAAGATACTAGATTTAATTATTTATAAGTGTGAGTGGTAAATTTTTACTGACATTCATTTAAATCATCAGTGATGGGGCTGAATTTCAACATGCATACACACGCACACACACACAAACACACAGTGAATGATTTCACACACCTTTTGTAAAGTGTGCTAGGCTTGGAGTTCGGTAGCTATTGATTTCTTCATCATAGCCAGACATGGTTTGGACCACTTGGACATTTAGAGTTTTTTCAAGGTATTACAGCTACCTTAAGGCTAAGTACGTGAGGCTCACTGTGCAGAGTTAACAAAAATCTTCCAATTTTATAAAGCCTCTGTTAAATGTATTTATGTTTTGTATTGGACTAGTTGGACTAGTAATAAACTATGGCCAAAACCAGAAGATACCAAATTCATTAGAAGCCAGTGTGTTGAGCAGCAACCTGATATTACATGTTCGTTGTAGTGTCATGTGAATGTATGTGGGTTTAAGTGGCTACGTGTGTATCTCCTTGTCTGTGTCTGTTCTTCAAAGTTCTCATCCTCATCTTCGAATGTTCCCGCCCAATTAAAAACCTGACTATTGTTACTAAGCTCCTGACTCTTAACAGGTAAGTTTACTGACCTTCTCTTTTCCGTATTGCGGTGTAATGAATCAAGGATGTTTCATCAACTTGTTCGGTTGGTGTGACTCTATCAATAGGTAAGTACTCAGTATTAATCTAAAGGAAGTTTGACTCCATGAACATCAAAGGGCTATCTAAAGTACTATTGGATATATCAGGTGGGTTGTCAATATCCAGGGTTCTATCAACATTCTGAGCGTTCACAGGACTTTCAACAGGATGAATGCCTTGAGGTTCAGTATGCTGTCTATCTTGGACATTGGTCATAGGTAGATTATGTTGCACAGAAGTCTCACAGACTGTGGAGACAGAAGGACTTGGAACTGGAATGTGGGTGTGCACAGGTTCCTGGCCTACATGGTACTGGCTTTTGTACAGGCTCACTGCTTTCCTTCACAGGTAGGTACTCACACGAAAGTAACAGGTCCCTATGTAATGTCCTTAGGGGACCATCCCAAACTGGGAGTGTGCCTGCTCTTCTTACTACTACAGGGACAGTGAGTTCCCATTTGTCTAAAATCTCATATTTACCCCAGATACAGAAATTTCTGGCCAGTACTCGATCTCCAGCTTTCAAATCCGAGGCAGGTTACATGTCTATCAAACCTTTTTTCATTCTTCTGAGCTATCTTTGCAGCTTTGTCCGTAGCTTTCTTTAAGATGTGACCTGAGGTTTTGTACATTCTTAGAGTAAGATTAATGTTGACCCTCTTGTACTGGCAACCTAAACACAAGATCAACTGGCAGGCAAGGTTTGCCCAAACATCAGTTCATATGGGATGAAACTAGTCCAGAGGTCACACCAACAAGCCTCATCTTCATCCTAGAAAATTTCCAACATGTCAAGCAGGGTGCGATTGAATTGCTGCACAGTGTTGCCCCTAGGGTGGTGTGGGGTTGTCCTAAGCTTGTGAATACCGGCTACTGCCCTGATTAGTTCCCTGATTATGCAGAACTTGAAATCTGGATGCTTTTTCTAGGATAACATAATGCAACATAAAGGTCTCACACAGACATTTTGCTACTGTGTGGGCCTTTTGATTTTGCATTGGGATGGCAACAGCAAACTTAGTGAAGTAATCTGTGATCAACAGTATGTTCTTGGTCCCACTATTGTCAGCTTCCAGGGACAGGAAATCCATGCAGAAGAGTTTATGGGATCTTGTAGTACTGCTGTTTCCTTTTGGTGTCCATAGCCATCTTTGGCCAACAGAATCTGACCCTGTCAAGGTCCAATGTATGGTCAATTTTCATGTGACCCATATGGTCATGCAGGCTTGTGAGGACTGTATAACGAAGCTGACCTGGGAGTACAAGCTGGTAAGTTGTCTGGGACCCGACTTGACGTCGCCTGTACAGGATGTTGCTAAGGAGCTCAAGATGGTTTAGTTCTCAGAGAAGGAGCAGAAGCTCAGGGAGTTGTGTGCAAGGTGGTGGTGGGGGGTGTCCCAGTGTTTGAACTGGGAAGTAACATGCTTTATGCATTGATGCTTAGCTGCTAGCTCTGCTTCAGCTAGGTGGGGAATGGCTGGCAAACATCCAAGCTATTCTTCTTGCCCATAGCTGTCAGGCACCACACTTGGGGACATGGCAAGAGTCTTCACCAAGGCAATACAATCTATATCTCCCACTCTCTCATCATCAGGACTGTCTTGGGTGAACTGTTGGATGCGTTCTCTCTCTTTTAGTAATTTTAGGTCATCTGCTAGCGTCCCTTGTGGTCGGCGAGATAACCCATCCACATTGACATTCTGAGTTCCCTGATACGTGCATCTGTACGCCAGCACTCATTAACTGTTGGGCATATGACTGGCTCGAACAGAACAGCACTGCACATATGTCAGATTGCAGTGTTAGGTAACTCTGCCAATTTGGGGTGAATATCTGTTGTTGCCTGATTACCCATGGATACAATTGTCCCACCCCTCTTTAGCCAGCTTTCGCCCCCTCATGCATTGTCAATGACCAAAACGCTGTGCTTACAGAGAACAGGCTTGAGCAGATTTTGTTTAAAAACCCCTAGTTCTGCACTGTACAAAACATGAGGATCAGCAGTGGGCTGACAAGAGGTCAGAGTACTGACACATTAAAAAATCCATGCGCCCACTTCTCTCCAGTCCACATCTCATGGCTTAGCTAGCGAGATGTGCAGGGTGGAATTTGGAATGTCATAAAGAGGAAGTTGGGGTTTTTTTTTGGGACAGAAATAGCACAGTAATGCTCAGACCAATAAAGATCCAATAAGCACAATAATCCAATAATCTTCTGTTCCACAGGTGTCTCTAAACCATGACTGCTCAAGCTGTTCATCCTTTCCCTCATGCACATGTGAGGTGCACTGTAAAAGATCTGGAGACATAAAATCACAATGTGAATCAGAGACATGCACGTCTGCCGTGCTTATTCAGGTATCAAAATCTTAAATCGAACTGAGCTTCCAGACATAGGCATATACAGGCTTTTCATAGTGGTGTTGGACCCCACAGACTTTCCCAAGTGTGAGTCCTTCTGAGGTTGAAAAATGATTGATGCCAAATTTACACATCAAATCCCTACCCAACAGGTTGACCGGGTAGGTTTTTGAAATGAGAAACAAGTGTGGAGATTCCACTCTCACTTTCATACATTAGATTGACTAAGAATGACTCAACTACCAGACATCTTGATATGTCAATTGTTTTAATAGATTTTGAAATGAGTGGTGGGTCTTCTGAAAGTGCCCCATGCTGTATGACTGAATGCCCCACTCCAGAATCTACTAGAAATTTTAGCCGATGGCCGCTTACTACGTGAGAAATACAGGGTAAGCGGGAGAAAGGAGTAGTCATATATTTCAATAAACTTAATTTCCCTTCATCATTTACTTCATCAGTCATTTCTGTGAAATCTTGCTGTTGTGTGCAGGTGCTGTGACTAATGTGTTTGACATCATGTGTATGTGTGTTACCTCCCCAGTTCTCTGTGCAGGGCCCCTACTCAGAGTCCACCCATCAGTCAGCTTGATCTTGTTGTTCCCGGAGGCAGGATGACTGGTCATAGTTCTGTCCTGCACTACGGCAGGACCCCACAATGTGTCCATATGTTCTAGCAGTTATAGCTCCTCCAGTCTGTATTTCTCTCACTATGATCAGTTTCATCTTTCTCATCTCTCATCCCCTCATCCCCCGCTATCTCTGAAACCTCGTCCCCTTCCTCTTCTGAATCCTCTTCCCCTGAATTCTGGTTGACTCGTCTGTAGAAGAGTCGGTGAGGCGTTGTGTACGTCTTTGTCTCGTTTAGTCCCCTTTGTCTTGTGTCTCGTCTTCTCCTTTATTAGGTTTTCCGCATGAAGAGGCAGAGCTGTTTTACTGACTGGACCACACCTGGGCTCATGACATTCATAAAGTTGTTTCTTAGGGTGAGCCCAGGAGTCCCTTCTATTCCAACCAGAGTGTCTGGTCTGTTTAAACCGCTGTGTTTTTCTTGCATGGCCGTGAGACAAGCAAGGAATGCTGACACCGTCTTTCCTTCTTCTTGCTTGCACATACTAATCTTTGTCATGTCCATGTTCACAGGGAAAGCTGCAGTCAGATGAGTACAGAGATTAGTAAGAGTGTTTCTGTACTCACCATTCCTTGCACTGTCCCATGCCGGCTCAGCCATTCGCTGGTCTTCCTTCGGCAGGGTGCTGAAGACCTTGCTCCAGTCTATGCCCATCTTACTCAGAAGCAGTCGACAAAGTTCATGAGTGGTTGGACAGAATTCCCTGAAAAATATTAAAAGTTCATCTCCAAATTTCTTTCCTCATACCTCTCTTATGTTAGGTAGGGAATGCATGCTGTCTTTTATGTCAGCTGTAGTCCATGGTCTATGGACCAGTAGCACTCCGTCCGGTCCTGACACTTCCACCATTGGGTGAAACACTGAGAAGCGGGTGAAGTCCCTGCCTGACATTTCTCTCTTTTGTGTGCCTCTGCCTGCCAGTCAAAACATGCCTCCCAGTTTCCTCGGAATTTAATTCCTTCTGGGTAAAACACTTACTTTTGTTTTTCTTCTAATATATCTCTTAATTGTTCTATTTGCCTTAAACTAAAGCTTCCGTTCACAGGAAAACCCAGAATATCCAGCCACACATTAAATTGGGCCAAGCAGTCTTCCCCATATGAAGTCCTCATAAAAAGTTTTTTTTTTTTTTTTTTGGACTAGTATACAAGCATCGTGTTCTTACACCCCCATTAGTACTCTGTGGTGCTTCTATTATTCCCTTAGATTCACCCTTTTGTGCTGGTTTTGTTTTCCATCCTTCCCCACACTTATATTGTCTACATTTATGGAAGTATAAATCAGAAAAACTCACTATGTACTTGTTTATTTTCCTTAGGTGAGCTACTGTTCACAACTAAGTTTTCACACGGTCATTAATTACTCCTTATCTCTCTGCTCTGCTCAACACACACAAACAGACACACTTAATATTAGAATATAAGTATTGATCTAATTAATTTCTCTCACAATCCATTTTCTGTCTTTGTTAGTTTTGCTTTTGATTTCTTGTAGAGAGGTGGGTAGTCAGAGGTTAAGTTGTGGAGAGGTTTTACGATGCTGGAGTAGCCTATAACGAATCTCCTATAGAAACCAGCAGACCTGATAAAGGTACTTGAAACTCTCTACTCTTTCCACTGACGTACCGTTGATGAAGACAGGGTGGTAGCTCCTCTCCTGTTTTCTGCTGCAGTCCACAATCAGCCCCTTTGTCTTGCTGACGTTGCGGTGGAGATTCTTGTTCTGGCACCAGTGCTCCAGGTGTTTAATCTCTTTCAGATAGGCCTTCTCGTCGTTGTCTGAGATCAGGCCTACCACAACGGTGTCATCAGAAAACTTGATGATGGTGGTGGTGCTGGAAGTGGGAACGCAGTCAGAGGTGTACAATGAGAACAGCAGAGGGCACAAGACACAACCCTGGGGGGGCTCAAGTGCTGAGGGTGAGGTTGCGTGAGACATGTTTGCCTACACGCACAGCTTGTGGTCTGTCTGTCAGGAAGTTGATGATCCACTGACACAGGGATTGGTGGAGTCCCAGATCTTCCAGCTTTGTGGTGAGTTTGGAGGGAATAGTAGTGTTAAAATGCTGAGCTGTAGTCGACAAATAGCATTTTAACATGATTACCCCTCCCAGTGTCCAGGTGTGAAAGTGTTGTGTGGTGCAGATGGGTGATGGCGTAGTCTGTGGAATGGTTGTGTCATTATGCAAACTGGAGTGGGTCCATGGATTCAGGCAGTGGAGAAGTGATGAAGTCTCTCACCAGTGTTTCAAAGCACTTCATCACCACTGATGTTAGGGCTACTGGGTGATAGACATTGAGACAAGCATGCTCCAGTTTCTTGGGGACAGGAACAATGACGGACTGCTTGAAGCATGTTGGTATGATGCCCAGCATCAGAGAGAGATTAAAGATGTCTGCGAATACCGGAGCTAGCTGGTCTGCACAGGCTTTTAGGACTTGTCTGAAGATTCTGTCGGGTCCTGCTGCCTTTCTGCTATTCACCCTCTTGAACACTCGCCGTACATCTCTCTCTGTGATGGTAAAGGGACTCGGATCTCTAACACACTCCCCTGTATCCATTAGCGCTGTTAGTCTGATTAACACTGTTAGCACCTTTAGCACTGCTAACTGCAGCCTCGAAATAAGCATAGAATTTGTTTAGCTCGTTCACCAGAGACGAGTCCGCACTCTCCAACCTGCAGGAAGGGCTCTTGTAATCCGTTATTGTTATTGTTCTTAGTCCTTGTCCTCTGGGTTTATTGGTTGGGCACGGTTTTTTTAGGGGAGTTTTATGTGATGACCTTATTCATCTGGCCAAAGTCCTGGTCATAATGTGTAAACCCATCTGGCAGGTTGTTGATTTGCCATCTAAATACAATTGGGATCACAGCTTGAGCCTCAGTTTTTCCCATCCTCTCAAAAACCTGACTGTTGCTCTGTGTTTCAAACCTGAGCACAGTGACATCGTGCTTGCAGCGGCTCATAGATGTAAGGTACAGTACATGGTTAGCCAATGTAACTCTTCTCCTTCGTTCAATCACTCGGCTCCCGACTCCTAATAGGTAAGTTCACTGACCTTCTCTTTTCCGTATCTTTTTTTTTGTTTGTTTTTTTTTCTCATTCTTTTAGCAGGCAGCTGCCCTCCTTCTCAGGGCTGAGAACTGGAAAATAATATTGAAAAAAATAGGCTTATAGGCTGAATGTGACCTGCGTATGTGACCTGAATGTGACCTGATTGTCTGTTGAGGCCTAGGTACCACCCACGTGGGATTATGTGAACAGAGTGATGCAGCTCAACCATAACATGAAATTCAAAAGTCTGCTGATGTAAACAAATAAAAAAAAAAGAAATCATTATGTACTATTTACTAGAGAAGAATGAATACCAATACTGATATTGGGTATCGGCCTGATACAATGTTCATGTACTCATACTCGTACTTGCAAATGAGGCTTCGATACCAACACCCGATACCTTGTGCTTAGTAGACTAAGCGCTAATGAGCAGACAACTCAAAATGTTGTCAATCTGGAATAATTTCACAATCACAGAAGCCGACCAAAGTAAGCAGATTGCAAGCTGTGCACTATGATCAGTAGCGGATTTAAAGATGTGCTGCTGCCCAGGGTGGCATTATGTGAAGTGGCGCAGCATTGAGAAAAAAAGGAAACGCCACTAATTAACATGACTAATGAATCTATCTGAATGAGGTGTTTTGGAGTGGACCCCTGCATCATCATGTTCACGTCAGTCATGCAGATTCCCAGTGTCAATTCTCCACGTGTTCCTCTTTACGTTATTAACCACACCTTAGATCAGTCTGAGTATAGATAATCTATTTCACTGCTGATCTACTGACTAACTTGGTACTTCGATTGCTTAGAATAAATTCAGTTAACTGTAATAAAACTCAGATATGTTTAAAGTGCATATATAGATAATTTACTTTGCAGTATTAAATAGTTCCTGTCTACTGTAGCTGTTTAATGTGTAGGAGTAACTGCAGGCTGTTTACTTGAAGGGGAAAAGAAAATAAGCTTAAGGTAGGACATATCATGTAATGTTATTATTATGTTGAGTTCACTTAAATATTCATGCTCCTACTCATATTCTTATTGGTTTGCTTAGCTGATGTAATAGGACACGGAGGTGTGTGTCTCACATGGTTGTGTTCTTAAAAACTGAAGTAAAGAATTATAAATGGGAAATAATGCCTCGCCTCACATCATTACACCTTAATATCCAGTGTACTACAAAACCATGTCTCAAGCTGATACATACAAAGCCCATCTAATTCACTCATACATGTATGTGCCAAACACAATGAGACACACACACACACTGTACAGGGTATAAGATGGAGCCCAGTCAGTCTGTAACTGTACATCTATTAAATACACATCTAGAATAATTGTGTTATAAATGGAGTGTGCGATTGTGCAATATTGTCACATGACTAGGCACACACTGTAGCCGTGCATACATATTTATTAGACATACTATATAAGCCCAGCATTGCAGCATGCATGTTGCGGCTCGATATTTACTTCATGACCCTGTTTGTATGGAAATATGCCTTTGGATTACCCTGCCCTAAACCCTGGATCCTGCCCTGTTATGTTGGGTTTCTTTAGTTTATATGTGGTTAGGTTTTCATTTTGTTTGTCCATTTACTTTTGGTTTCTTTGTGTGTGTTTCTTTTAAATAAAAGCATTTCCTGCAATTACATCCTTCTCCTGCACATGTGAGTTTTAATGTTACACTCACCACCACGTCGTCAGAAAATTTACCTGCATGGTGTACATGGTGTTATAATATAGATTAACAAAGTGATGTCCCTTAAGACCAGGTTTCTCTTCTCTAATCTACATTACTATCAGATGTCTATCACAGGTCCCCTTAATACCCAGTGTACTACTAAACCATGTCTGTGCTATACACAAGCTGATACACTCAGCTTTCCATCTAAAATCACTCAAAAACCTTTTCAGTGCATTTACCAGTTCAGTGTCATTCTGAGTGTTTTTAAGAGACAGTGTCCTGCGATGAAAACACTGAAACAATGACAGACTGCCTGTAAAAATGTTTTAAAATTGAGCTTTTCTGTCTTTTCTGTGTAAGGCTCAGATTCCAATTTGTCCTTCACAGACGTCAGGACTGCTAAAACACTGGTAACTTGCAGCTGACTGCTGATAACTGATAACTGCTATTATGTATATGTTAATAATTATTTTAAGCTCCTATTAGAAATATTTTCTGCAAAATACCTGTTCTGATTTTTTGATTGATGACGGGGTGACTGCTGTCACAAGGAGAAAGAGTCTGCCTTGAAAACAGCCTACAAAATAGTTAAAGGAACAAGATGGTGTGTGTGCATACTTGTATAAAGCCTGTATTATTGCTTAGTTTTAGCATACTATGTTAAATAATTCTTTAACTGACCAAAAGACCTGAAGTCTGATTGACCTGCACCCTCCCTACCTTACTTGGTGCTGTAGTACTCTTATCTAGTTGTGGTGGTTGGTGTTTTTCCAGCTGCAGTTGGAAAGATTAGTTATCACAATGTAAAGGCTTGGGAGTATGACTCAATAAAAGAAACATACAATGGCTTTATGTATCTGCTTGTTAAGCATGGCCATCATAGCACCAATAAGTCACCTTCAGTACTTTTCTTTTCCAAGGCCACTCAGAATCACAGAGAGTTGCAGGTGATTTGTTCTTCAGGGTTCAAGCATCTAGGTGCAAATAAACACAGATGATGTATCCCTCTACTGTTATTGTTTTAGAAGTTCAGTTCAGTCTGTAGTCTCTGAGCTGGAGGGTCTGTGGTGCTCCAGAAGAACATTTACATTTTATTCATAGAAGTAAATATGTTGGTGTCAGTGAGGAAATCCTGAAATCAGTGGATTGTGTTAAGAGGATAGTGTTAAATATCTGTCTCTGTATTTATTAGTGTGTGTTGTGGAGTTATGAAGACATGTAGTCCATATTACATCATGTGTTTTATTTGTTCACAGACCACAAAAGAAGAAACTAAACATCAGCTCAGATCAGCTTGAGGCCATATTCAAGGTAGGTGTGAGTGTGTGTGTGTGTGTGTGTTTAAAGTGTGTAACTTGTGTGTGAGTAGATTATTTAGAATAATGACAGTTTACAAATTAATGGATGTGCAGGAACAGTATAATATACAGAGAGGAATAAAAGTAATTCTCACTGTGTAACATTATCATATGTAGATGTGTTACTGTGTGTTTCTAACCAGGAGCTGGAACACAAAGTCATCACTCTGATAAAGAATGAGATGAAGAGGTTTAGGAAGCTCCTGAGTCCAGATTACCCAGCATGCAATGAGAGGGAGGTGGAGGATGAGGAGGATCTACACAGTGTCACAGAGGGAGCACTGAAGATCACACTGCACGTCCTGAAGAACATGAACCACACAGATCTCGCCAACACACTACACAATAGTAAGAGCTCTGAAACTTCAATTTAAAACTGGTCCATATTTAACACGTCATTACTTTAATAAATACAACCCCAATTCAAAATGAAGTTGGGACGTTGTCATGAATAAAAACAGAATACAATTATTTTTAACCTACAGTATATTCAATTAAGTACACTACAAAGACAAGATATTTCATGTTTAAATGGACAAACTTTAAAGAGGAAAAGGACTGTCCAGTTTGTTATCAGCACATAGTTTAAAAGCCAGTATCTTTGATGGTATGGGGGTGTGTTAGTGCCCATGGCATGAGTAACATGCACATCTGGGAAGGCACCATTAATGCTGAAAGGTACATACAGGTTTCTGAGCAACACATGCTGCCATCCAAGAAACGTCTCTTTCAGGGACGTCCCTGATTATTTTAGCATGACAATGCCTAGCCACATTCTGCATGTGTTACAATAGTGTAGCTTCGTAGTAACAGTGTGTGGGTACTCCACTGGCCTGCCTGCAGTCCAGACCTGTGTTCCACTGAAAATATCTGGCGCCATATGAAGCGCAAAATATGACAACAGAGACCCCGTACTGCTGAGCAACTGAAGTTGTACGTTAAGAAAAATGGGGAAGAAATCCACCTACAAAGCTTTTCAGTTCCCAAATGCTTATTGTTAAAAGTCTTGTTAAAAGGGAAGGTGATGTAACACAGTGGTAAACATGCCCCTGTCCCAACTTTTTTGGAACATGTTGCAGGCATCAAATTCAAAATGAGTGAATATTTGCAAAAAAACAATAAGGTTTATCTGTTTGAATAATAAATATCTTGTCTTTGTAGTGTATTCTATTGAATATAGGTTAAATAGGATTTGCGAATCATCGTAAACTGTTTATATTCATGTTTTACACAATGTCGCAACTTCACTGGAATTATGATTGTAGTAACTGTTTTGGTAAAGTGTTAATTCCTTCATTTTTTAGAGTTTCTGGTGCCTGAGTGTCAGGAAAATCTCAAATCCAACCTGAGAGAGAAGGTTAAAAGAATAAATGAAGGAATCTCACAGCATGGAGTATCAGCACTTCTGAATGAGATCTACACAGAGCTCTACATTACAGAGGGTTGGAGTGGAGACATCAATAATGAACATGAGGTGAGACAGATTGAGACAGTGTCCAGGAGACCAGCAACACAGGAGACACCCATCAAATGTAATGACCTCTTTAAAGACAAGTCCATCAGAAGTGTCCTGACTAAAGGA
>JAOVVF010000007.1:0-20214 GCA_028565595.1 Duopalatinus emarginatus
CTGCTGTACGGACATCAAGGGGAAGTTCATTCCACCACCTTGGTGCCAGAACAGAGAAGAGTCTGGATGTTTGCCTTACTTCTACTGT
This sequence comes from Duopalatinus emarginatus, assembly GCA_028565595.1. NCBI lineage: Eukaryota > Metazoa > Chordata > Actinopteri > Siluriformes > Pimelodidae > Duopalatinus > Duopalatinus emarginatus. The sequence continues at coordinate 89 of JAOVVF010000007.1, forward strand.
TCATACTATTCCTACTGCAGTACTGTGTAGTATAGTAGTATCGTAGTATAAGTACAAGTAGTGTATGTGAAAGTAATTCAACATAAAAATAGCAATAAACCATTACACAGTGCAGAAACAAAAAGTATCAGTATTAGAAGCAGCCCTTAAAAAGTACTCATAATAGTAGTTGTAGAAGTTGTTCTGGTTGTAGAAGAAGTAATAGAAAAACTTATTATAATTCAAAAATGCATTACTAGTAGCAATTTTAATAGTCCAAATTAGTAGTTGATATTAAGGCTTCTTTAGTGTTAAAATTAAATTGTAGATTACTAGATGCAATTTTAGTAGTCAAGGTGGTAAATATTAGTTCTTCTATGCAAACTATTACTACTGCACCTATTATTAAGTACTATAGTAACTACAGTTACTACTAAAGTTGCTAATAGTAATTTTATTACTATTATTATTATTACAGTTCAATATTGTGTCTCATTACAGTTACTAACTTTATTAAAAACACATTACATGCGTTACTCACACACACAGATTTCCTGAGCTGTTCTCTGTTACTGCTGCCTTGTTTTCTCTGTCTGGGCTGCAGCACAAAAGGGTTGCCAGGTTCACCAATTATAGGCGGCCCTGGGTTTATTTTTCCTGTTGCTTAAAGTATAATCATTAAAATACATGGTTTGAGTTTTTGTTTCTAGTGTGTAAATCCTGAATTCCTGTGTAATAAATCTAAACTGCAAGTTTGTACTGTTTCACAATCCGTCAACAATCCCTGTAACACACAAAACAAATCAGAACTGCAACAATAACGCTGCAGAAGAGTTCCTTATCGAATGTCAGATTTAGTGGTCAAATAAGAGAAAAGGATGTTAAAGGCGTGACACTCAACAAAAAAAGTTTTACTTTAACCTCAAGGACTTTTAAGCAAAATACTTTTAACCTCAATGACAAGGACTTTTATTATTATTATTATTATTATTATTATTATTATTATTATTAATCTTTTTTTAATGCTGGACGTATTTTCTAATCATGTCATTTTTGGACTTTTAAAAAATTTACTTTTATAAATATCAGTTTTAAATCTTAGGGAAAGTGCATATCAGTTTATAATAATAATAATAATAATAATAATAATAATAATTATAAACTAAATATGCATATTTCTAAATTCATTTTTTTGTTGTTTATGCCTGTAAATATAAACATTGATAAAGACTCTTATTTTGCCTTTCCTGATGTAATTATAATTTTTCAGATCATATACTCACCTGTCCACATGTCTGTAATGTCTCAGTGTTTTGAGGGATCCCTGAAGAAGTTTAATAACAGATTGATTTGTTCTATAAAAACAGAACCATAAAGAAGTCCAGTTGATGTTCTACATGTTTGGTGTTTCTACTGCTGCTACATTTAGTTCTTAAATAAACCACTGAAAGGACTTTTGTCTTATCTGTGATCTTTTTTGTACTTTCGAGATTTTTTTTTTTTTTATTTTACTCCAGTAAAATGTTTAGGTTTTTAGTCATTAGTAATTAAATCACTTTTTTCCAGAATGTAATCAGTAAAGTAACCCGATGACAGTTTCAGTTCAGTAATGAGTCATCAGTAATGGACGACTTTTTTTTAACACCTTCCTCAACTTCCGCTACCACCACCACTACTTTCACCACTATTACCATTGGCCATCTTGATATGACTTTTGCTGCTACTTTTACTGCCGCTGCTACTACTAGTAATAACGCAGAGTGTTTCCGTGTGTAGGATGAGAACCTCCACGACGTCCTGCAGCTGCTGGTGGCTCTGATGTCAGAACATCCCACATCCATGATCCCAGCCTTCGACCAAAGGAACGGCATCCGGTGAATTAAACTGCCTTTAATCCGTTCTCGCACTGTGAAGGATTTCTAGACGAAACATGAATTATGCACCCTCATCTCCATGAGAATGTTCACATATTTCCATATTTATTCTGTTCCTGACAAGCAGCATCGAGCTCCCCTGCCCCCTCCGTATGCCTAGGAAATGAAATGTGAATGGATTTGATGAAGTTATTCCCCTGGGGAGGTGTTGGTTTTCACACATATTGCCTTGATATTGCTGTTAGGAAACAATTTCATGTCATTATGCACTTTTTGTGTATTATAGCGTTTCTTTCATCAGATCTGACAGCTTCCACGCTGGTGACTCCTTCAGCTTGTGTTTTTGCACAGAATCGCCGAGACACTTTATCACAAATTCCCGGTCCTGATTAACCACCTGCATTTGGTTTATGCTAATGTTTTCTTGCTGCTGTTGTTCTTCAGAGTGGTCTACAAGCTGTTGGCGTCTAAGAGTGAGAGCATTCGTGTACAGGCGCTGAAGGTGTTGGGATATTTCCTCAAGCACCTCGGGCACAAGTGAGTGAACCTCAGTGTCAGTGAAGAGGTCATGTTATTGTAAACCATGAATAATTAACTAATAATTTATTATTCACATTATATCAGAATTGTAGAAATAATGAAGACAAATTGTTCCTTGGTGTGTGTGTGTGTCTGTGTGTGTGTGTGTGTCTGTGTGTGTGTGTGTGTGTGTGTGTGTGTGTGTGGTGATTGGCTCTATCCATTTGGACCATGTCCAAGATAACGTCAAAGATAAAAGAAAGGAAAGCGACAGAAAGTATCAAGGATGAAAAAAGGAAAAGAGTGAAAGAAAGAAAACACTCATAGACAGACAGACAGACAGATCCTGAACCAGACTCCAGATCCACCAGCCTGATCAGGATAAAATGCTCACTAGTGATAAATGAATGGATGATTGAACAAACAAACAAGTAAACAGAACAATGTTTAAACATTTACAGTTCACAGAACAGACATGTTATCTGCTCCCATATCCCTTGTGTGACCCTATCACCGGTTCACCTGGTGTCTTTGCTTAAACCACTTTTGGTAGGTATTAACTAGGGGTGCTGAAAAAAAATTGATTCTTTAAAGAATCACGATTCCTAGTCATGGCGATTCTGAATCAATTCAAAATTCCCAAAAATTGATTTTAAATGCGTTTAAGTTTTATTTTTTGTGGCTGCTTTTCTCGAGCGTACTGAATATCACATTACGTATCCACTTGGCCACCGTATAAAAGGACCGTCTAGGCCACCATACAGCAAGCTAGTTAGCGGCTCTGTTGCTAGTGGACTAGCGCACTATGACATTAAAATCTGTATTTTATTTTTAGTTAAATGTTAATGCACTGTGGTCGACTGAAGTCTATGTTTATTATTGTATCAATATATTTTGAGTTTTGTTCATTGATAGATTTTTTTAAATTTATTTATTTAAGAAAAAGCCAGACAGCTTAAGTGAACCTAATACTGGTCATTGAAGTTACAGAATTCTATGCACAATCCTATTTTTAGTCTAAATATATGAAACCTAAAATTATTGTTTTAAATAAATCTTTTATTTGTTTACACTGTCGTTTCATCTTGTCAATCACATAACTTAAACAAAATTTATAGACCATTTGAATAGAAAAAATGTTCCTGAACAGAAAATCGATTCCGAATCGAATCACCAGACACTGAGAGATTCACACCCATGATATTAACTACTTTATACTGGGACACACCTCACAAGACACGAGTGATGTTTTGGAGATGCTCTGACCCAGTTCTCTAATCTTCACATTTTGGTCCTGGTCAGAGTCACTCAGATCCTTACACTTGCCCATTTTTCCAGCTTCCAACACATTGACTTCGGGCACTGACTTTTAACATGCTGCATTATATAACACACCGCTTGACAGGTGCCATTGTAATATGATAAATAAGACTATTCACTTTACCTGTCTGTGGGATTAACACTATTTGATGTTTATGCTATAATATTACTGTTAGTACTATTAGTACTACCACTACTACTAATAATAATAATATTAATAATAATAGCAATAATAATAATTATAACTACTACTACTATTATTATTATTATTATTATTATTATTATTATTATTATAGCACACAATAATCATATGCAAACAAATAAACCCCTTCTTCCACTTTTAATCTGTCATGCTGTTATTACTTTCACATGCGTGCTATAGGACTATAACACACCCCCTGGATACCGCCCGCTTGTCAGATGATTAAACTGCTTGTAAATACAACATCTCACGGCCGCACTGTTTTATTCCGTGGTTTGGGAACTATTTATAAAAACTTCCTGTCAGATCATTACCATTCTTTTATGTTTCCTTTCAGCCGCGTCTAGTGGAGTGAAATATCTGAAATGGATTTTTTTCCCATCCGTCATTAGCCCTTGTTAAGCTTTAAACTAGTAATACGTTGGGATAATAGTGCACGGCTGCACCGAGGTGAGCTGGCAGCCTGTATAAATCATGTTCATTTGCATAGCTATCAATAAGTAAGTAGTGCTGTTGAGTTTGAAGACTCTGGAGTGTATTCAGTGGCGAGGTGGCAAGCTGAGCAGCAGCAGCCATTAGTCTGAGCTGTCCCACTGCGCCTGTAGGCACTGCTGCATTCTGATGTACTATTCTGCTAGCACGGCTGAATGATGGGATTTTTTTTTTGGATGCTTTGTCTCACCGAATGCTGCCCCAACACACACACACACACGAGTCTATAAGCAGTGTGAGGAGACAGAGGCTGATTTGTTAGTTCGCGTCTCCTGCGGGAGAAAAAAAAAAAAAAAAAGGAGCGACGTTACTTGACACTGCATTCGATTGTTATCTCAACCCGTTCCTCTGTTGGCTTGACACGCCGAGAAAGACCGAGTGTGTGTTTCTGTTTCCGCAGGAGAAAGGTGGAAATCATGCACACGCACAGTCTCTTTACACTTCTGGGAGAGAGGCTGATGCTGCACACCAACACGGTGTCAGTAACCACCTACAACACGCTGTATGAGGTAATGCGTCTTGGCATCTTCTTTTGCGGTTATTCACAAGCAGACGTTTCTCTGTAGACCTGACGGCATCGCCCACTTTTTCTTTTTACTGAAACTCTTTCTCTGGTAGATCCTGACAGAGCAGGTGTGTACGCAGGTTGTTCACAAACCGCACCCCGAACCTGACTCCAGTGTGAAGATCCAGAACCCGAGTGAGCGTTCATTCAATTTTAACTAATTACTTTTTATACGTCTGTATACATACATATGGATATATACATTATAGCACGAAAAGTAAGGAAATTTTCCACACTTGACTCTATGATCCAGCTGTTTAATTCATGAATAAATTGTTAAATTTCTAATATGTCTTTGTTCTTCAAACTTCAATTACCCAGTCCACCAAACACCAAACAAGTCAATGCACTGGCAGAGAAGACTGGGCAAATTTTTCACGGGCACAGCCCACATACTCAGCTCTGCTGCTCATTCTACAAATGCAGGTTCCTTACAATTGTGGCTCAATTTAAAAAAGAAATTAACAGGATTTCAACAGTATCAGATTTATTGCCAACAGTGATGGCATAGTTACCTTACCTTTTCTGATTACTGATGACTCCTTCAAAAAGGAACTTGGTTACTTTAATGATTACTTGATTTAAAAAGAAAGTAATTTAGATTACAAGTTAATTTATTACTCACATTCAGCAGCTGTCGACCCCCCCCCCACCACCTCAACATAAAAAGGACAACCAGTTTTGCCTTTTGCCGATCTTCACTTTATTGTTAGTGCATTTTAACCGTAACAGTGAATCTCCTGATATTTAAAGTTGAAGTCCAGCTTTTGTTGTTTGGGTGGTGGGGGGTGGTGTTGGACCTCCTGCATTAATCACAGCTCGACGTAGTGTTTCTGAAGCTGGACACTTTGTCTCCAGAACAGAGTGAACAACCAACCTTGATATTGTCATCTTTAGCTGACATAAACTCAATAGTACCTGTATTTCCAACCGTAAAACACACATCTCTCTCCTCCCACCATTGTTTATGTTTGTGTTGCTTCGTGGTTTTACACGTGACACGTTAACACACAGTGACTTGGATAAGTAACTTTAATCTGATTACTGGATTGGACAAAATAACTCGTTAGATTACTGTAACTAAAAAAAGTGGTCAGATTAGAGTAACGCATTACTAAGTATCACGTTACTGACATCACCGATTGCCAAGAAGTATGATGTTACAACAAAGACATAATCTACCAAACACAAATTTCCTTACTTTTTATATATATGTATTTTTCTGCTATGTATACATTTGTGTGTATATAAATACTGAAATGGCAGAAGAACTGGTTCATATTTACAGTTTTTCATGAGTACCACAATCTTGTGTAAATTTTCCGTAGCCAACAAATAGCATATATCGTGTTCGATAATTTATGGAAATGGCTAAACCCCAAACTCAGATGAGTGTTCCTCAAATCGCAGTGAAGCGTCTCTACACGTGTGTGGTGGCGCATTGTCCTGTTAGAAGAGGACAAACCCATGGGACATGAACTGGTGTAACTCATCAGAAAGGGGCCACGTAGTGTTCACCTGTCAGAGACGTTTGTAGGTGTACCAGGGGTCCAATGAAATGCCAGTTAAAACAAAAACCTTTACCACTACGAAGCCAGCACCAGCCTGTGTATTTTGCATTGGCTCGTCTGTACCAGTAGTTCTGTAGTACATTCACTTTTTACAATAAACAACTAAAGCTTCTACTGGTTCTACTAAAACAGCCCTATAAAGAGCTTCACTAGAGGTCGTTAAATGGATATCAGGAAGGCAGAAGCTCCGCTGAAGTTCACACTGTTGTCAGAAACCATGAGTTACTGATTCCTACATGCATGCCGTATGTCGTTAAGACCGAGTGTAAAGATGTGTTTAGGTTCCTCCCGGAGCTTTCGCTCCAGTTTTAACAGTCGGTGTGGTGTGTCTCAGTGATCCTGAAGGTGGTGGCAACGCTGCTGAAGAACTCGACACCCAGCGCCGAGCTGATGGAGGTGCGCCGCCTCTTCCTCTCCGACATGATCAAACTGTTCAGCAACAGCCGAGAGAACAGACGGTGAGGTTCAGCTCCTTCCTCCCCAGCCACCGACAGCAACAATTAGCCACCTGATGAATGAAACAAAGAAAATGAGAGAGTGGGACGTTGTTCTCCCTCGATGTTCTATATTTAACTACCCCCACCACCACCACCTCACCCCTCTATGATGTTAAATCATCCTTGAATTTGCAACATGTTTTCATTTAAGCAGATTGTTTTTTTACACACACACACACACACACTCATGGAAACACTCCCACACACACATACGCACTCAGACATAATCATGGGCATGTCAAAGGCAGTGATTATCCTTGTGACAGCTATGTCTAGTTTAGTGTCCTTTTCACTGTCAGGTGTCAAGTAGGCCATCAGTCACCGAATGACAGTAGTTGAAGGCTATTATCATGGCACTTCATCATCCCTGTCCTTAAAATTAGAGACCACTATTCGGAAATGACGCTCCAACACTTAGTTCCCTTCCAACACCTTCCCAGGAGCGTCCTTACCAACTACCTGACAGATACACGAAGAATGGTTTAACTTCTGATGTGCATGACTGCGATTTTATCGACTTGCAGAGGCCTAGACTTTCCAGACGAATCTATTTTCCTACAGCAGAATGAATATATTTCATTTAGCCTTTATATGACCTTTCCAAAAAACATGAATCTAAACCTCAAACCCACTTATTTTTTAAAATAAATGATGGGTTATGGATGCCAAATCATCATCATCCTTTCAAATCACAATCATACTAAAGGACCTGGTATTGTCCTAATGGCAAACCTATTATATGGCCTTTGTGGCCTTCCAGTGAAATACTAAAGCTGATCCAACATGTCCTTGTGATAGGTGTCTGCTCCAGTGCTCGGTATGGCAGGACTGGATGTTCTCCCTGGGCTACATTAACCCAAAGAGCTCTGAGGAACAGAAGATTACAGAGATGGTCTACAACATCTTCCGCATCCTGCTGTACCATGCCATTAAGCACGAATGGGGCGGATGGCGCGTCTGGGTGGACACGCTGTCCATAGCTCACTCCAAAGTAAGATATTATGCAGGGAGATTGGCTTGAAAGACGCCCCCTAGAATATTATGTTGTAACTCCAAGTAGGGTTAAGCAATCGAAACTGAAAAAAAGATACATACTCTGATGTACGTGTAATCGATTGTACTAGATGCAAGGCTGGAAACGATTTCTATTTTCTGGCAGACATTTTTCGATGCGGCGCTCCTTGTCCTTGGACGTATCTGCAGGCATATCAGTGGAAAAAGTAGCAATTTCATGTTGGATGTTTTCTGAATAACACTCTTTGAATAACATCACAAACACCGAATTGGTGACCCAATAGGTTCTTACCACAAAGACTCTCTGATCAATTCTATACACCACTGTTGTGACGAGAAGTCGAGTGACTAAGTGAAGGGGTACAGCTGTCCTTATTGCACCAACGCAGGGACATCCTGGCTTGTTCAAAGCTCCATATACTGAGGAATACATTGCATGGTGTTTTGTTCAGATTGCTTCATCCTAACGGGAGTTACAACCGAACATTCAGGGCTTCTTTCGAGTTAATGTCTTTGTATTTTTTTTGGTTACAAACCTGCTTTGCACCCTTTTCTGCCTCTGGGAAGTTATACAAGGATCCCATTTCAGTGTTGTGAAGCACAACCTAATTGATTCTTCTTATCATTGCAACTTGCTTAAAATTTTCAACCGAATAAATAAATGCAGATGTAATTTATCCAGTAGGTTGTATGTATAATTAGATATAATTCATCTTAAATTCGTTAACTGCCTGTTGATGATGTTCCTTTCCCAATTACCAGGTCACATATGAAGCCCATAAAGAATACTTAGCCAAGATGTATGAGGAATACCAGCGCCAGGAAGAGGAGAATATCAAAAAAGGGAAGAAAGGTCTTGTTAGTACAATTTCCGGCCTCTCTGCTCAAGCCTCCGCCATCAAGGGTACTCTGGAGCTTGATGACCATTCTCAAACACAGACCCCCGAGAGCGAGATGGACGACTCGGAGACCACCGACCCCACACGCAACCTTCTCTCTGAAGCCAAAGGAACCACCGTGGAGAACGCTGTGCCCGGTGTGCAGGTCGAGGTTCATGACCTGCTTGTTGACATTAAGGCTGAGAAAGTGGAGGCTACGGAGGTGAAACTGGATGATATGGAGACACTGGGGGTTACAGATAGCGGGAGTCTGGTAGAGGTTGATTCCCTCCTGGATAACGTCTACTCTGCTGCTGTGGAGAAGTTGAACAATAATGTGAACAATGTCTTAGGTTCCAAATCTAACTTGGATGACAAGAATTCGGGACCTCTGATCAGTCTAGCTGAGGACAAAGATGCCGTGCCTAGTGGTAGCACTTTTCTCTTTGGGGCAGTGGGAACTGGTGCATCTGAGAATCTACTGCCCAAAATTGCACCATCCGAACCCTTGCCTCTTGCAAGTGGGCACCACCAAGTCCGCACCAGCACCAGTGACTTGGGTTTGTTGGCACATATGACCGGTGGATCAGAAGTAGACTCCAGCTCAGCAGCTCTTGAGGACTGCTTTAAACTCCAAGCTGATTTAGGGACTTTTAGTTGTCAGGGAGAATGCTCTTCCAAGAACCCTGAGCAGACTGTGACAATAGCTCCAGAGGTAGAAGCTTCTGGAGGTAAAAGCAGTGGAGATGCCACCAGCACCACCTCAGATATCGATAGGTCTGAAGACAACAAGGAGAAAGAGATCAAGAAGATCCAGACCACTGCCACCACACAGGTAATCATAATTATAGTTTTATCTTTTATTTTGTAGATGGCACAATGGTGCAGTGGGTATCGTTGTTGCCTCACAGCAAGAAGGGCCGGTGATTGATTCCTTGCCAGGTCAACCAGGGTCCTTTCTGTGTGGAGTGTGACGTGAAAGTAAACTTTTGCACACAGAGGAATGTGACCTCCGCATTTAACCAATCAGTGCAGTGAAACACACACACACCAGTGAACACTAGGGGGCAGTGAACACACTTGCCCAGAGCGGGGGGCAGTCCCAAACCACGTTGGGGGAGTCAGGTGCCTTGCTCAAGGGCACATCAGTCGTGACTGGCCCTGGGCAGGGATCGAACCCGAGACCTTCGGGTCACGAGACCGGCTCTCTAAACAGGGCTGCCCCCTGTTCCCTGTGTCTTTGTGGGTTTGCTCTGGAAGCTCTGGTTTCCTCCAACAGTCCAAAGAATTGCAGTCAGGTCAATAGGACATACCAAATTGTACCTAGTTGTGAGTGTGTGTGTCTTCCCTGTGATGGACTGGTGACCTTCCAGGGTGTTTTCCTGTCTTTTGCCCTGTGATAGCTGGGGCAGAATCCAGGATGAACAGCTTAGATGTGTAGTGAAAAATGAGATCTTCATGTTTGTTAAAGTGATATATTATTGTAGATATAAAGAACTGGTTAGGTTAGGTCTAATACCTGATTAGGTCCATCACAGGGCATTGACTCCTTGACCTTTATAGATAACAAACACTACACCTCCTGCAGAACGGTCTACTATTCTGTTGTATTCCGAGGTGGAGGATTTCTGTGTTCTACAGCGTGTTGCCTGGAATCCCAGATATGTTTAATTACATTGAGATCTAATGACCACAAACTCTGATGAATGTTTCTCTAACCATAATCTGGTGTCTCTAGACGTCTGTGGTGGTGCATTGTCCTGTTAGAAGAGGACAAACTCATCAATATGAATGCAGGACAGAACTGGAGTAACTCGTCAGACACAGTGTTCACATGTCAGAAGCGTTTGTAGATGTACCAGGGGTCTCATGGAATGGCAGCTAAACAAATGTTAAATCTTTGCCACCAACTGCCTACTTATTTTGCATGGGCTTGTCTGTACTGTTTTTTTTCTGGCACTTCAGTATACAAACAAAATATGTTCTAAAAGTGGGATAAACTTGGGCAGGTGGCCTTGGACCTTGTGGTTTGTGCTAGGTAGCAACCCACCGCTAAATACTCTTGGGTAACGCTTGAATGGTAGAAAGGAGAATGTGGAGGCTCCAGATATCAAGAACTCATGAGAGAAATGGGAAGTTGATGTAGGGAAGTGGAAGCAAGTGGCGTGTCTTTTTCTCCCAGATGAACTGTTATTTCATGACTTCATAAATAACTCCAAATATTGCAAATTCTCAAAGGTTAGTACGTAACAAAGCACTATTTATTTTGCATTCGTATTGTTTTGAACGGTGTTACAATGTTACAATGTGTCCCAACATGTTTAATTGGTGGTTTCGGTATACTCTTACAAGACTCAATTAGCACACTCCAGACCCTCAGTTAAATCTTGTTTTCTCCCCTTTTACATGCACATGACATTATTTAGTGTATTAACTGCCCACAACTCTGTTTACACTTACAGCATTCGGCAGACACCCTTATCCAGAGCCACATACACTTATCTCTACCTCCTGTTTTTTTTTTTCTTTTGTTTTTCAGTAAAACTCTCAAGTAGTTGAGAGTATTGCTCAAGGGTCTGGCTTAGTGACGTTACGATTTAAGCTCACGACCTTCGAAATGGTCCAGTGGTTTAACCACTGAGCTCCAGCTAGCCTTCTCTCTACAGACACCTTATCATCTCCTTCTGTCTCTCTCACACACACACACACACACATACAAATTAGCATTTTCTTGGGGGGATTTTTATAAATCAGGCCCTGAGGGTAGACAGTTTGTACTAAGTGCTTGAAATGTTAGGAACATATGCTGCTCTGTGAGTTGCTTAGCCAGTGAAAAAGGTCAACCCGCTCTTTCAGCTTTAACAGCGCCGGTGCGGGGGTTATAAAGCCGTTTTTAGCTTCATTTATTTGGTTTTGACCTACTTTCACCAGGCTCTACCAGGCGTTTGCAGTCCTCTCTTTCCACCAGGGCTCTTCTGAATGCTTGATTTCTAGTGTTTTGTTTTCCAGAGTAGAAATAAGCTTTAATTTGTGTACACATTGTGTGACCGGCTGTGACAAACTTAGAGAGGCTGGATGTTTCAGGCGGAGTATAATGGAACAAGAACTGACAGAAGAGAAGGCAGAAGAGCAATTGGGAACGAAGCCAAAAGGTCGAAACCAATAAAATCAATATAGAAACCAATAGCATTCAACAAAAGGGTGAATACAGAGGAGTAAACAAAGTGGAAATCAAAGCCAGGGAGGGGGAAAAACATCTCAGTCAGCAAGCAAATGATAAAAGGATTTGAATTGTAGGCAGAAGGTCCAAAAGTGCACTTAGAAAGAAACGGTCTGAAAGCAAGGAATACACACGGAGGCTAATAATACTGTTTGTATTAGTGGTTTAGGACAGACATCCGACAAGACACGATTGAAGTGCCCTTGAGCAAGGCATCATACTCCCTGACTAATCCCCAGGTGCCATAGTTAGGGCACCATTTTGGACAAACGTGTTCACTTCCCCCTAGTGTGCATGTGCAATAGTTTACCTTTACTTTATTATGCTGGTGATCTGGAATGAGGGTGACTGGCAGAGATGGTTGAAGTGGGTGTGGCTGGAAGCTGGGTATTCTAGGAAAGAAACCATGTTTATAGGCGGTAAAAAGCTTCCATTTAAAAGTATTTATTGCTGATCGTATCCTTGGTGATGTTACAGACGTTTACACCCGGGTGTCTAGAAAGGGAGTGCCCGTGGAGGGAGGGCTGACATACTGTCTCGGTGTACTCTCTCACCGTCTCACTACTGTCAATCATAGCATTGTTATCCAATCATGGGTGTCTATGAGGTCACGCATACAGGAACGGCCGAGAGCGTTTTCTTCTAAGTGTGTAACCCATGGACATGAAATCAATCGGTGACTGTGTCAAGCATGTGTCTCCGAGGAAGCAAGCCGTCGTCTTTGGTGGCTGTCGGATGATAGGGGAGAGATGTCTGATGGGTGGGAATTGGACAGTCTGAAGTAGGAAAAAGTGGTCTAGGTCTTGACTAGCTTGGATATGCAAAGAAAAGGATTTGACTGTGGTGTAATGTGTATGCGACAAACAAAGGCTTGTTCTCCTAATGAATCGAAGCTTTCTAGGTTATTGTTCGTGTTTACGTGTTGCATTTTCATTTGAGTGGTTTTGAGATTGCATGCAATTAGTTCAGCAAGCAGTGTGTTTCTCCACACTGATACACAATGGGTCTCTAAGCACAATGTATAGAAACATCACTCTCCTGGGTGCCTTTTTCAGTCTCTTATGCTACTGTCTGCTTCTTCAGTTTTATACAGTGCATTCATTTAAATCGACTTACCATACAATTCTGGGATACAATTGGTACAACATCTGGTACCTTGGGTGTGATTGGCAAAACCCCGAACTCAGACGAGTGTTCCTCTAACCATAATTTGGTGTCTGTAGACGTGTCTTGTGGTCCTGTTAGAAGATTCCAAACCCATCAGAATGAATGCAGGAAAAGATGCACACACAGAGACGTTTTTAGGTGTCCCAGGGGCCCAATGAAATGCCAGCTAAACAAACCCCATAACATAATAGAACCATCACCAGCTTATGTATTTTGCATAGGCACATCTGTACCAGTTTTTTGCCACTTCATTATACAGAAAGCTTCATGACACCTGGATAAACCCTTCATAGTATCTGATATGAAAGGACAGTCGTATTCCAACAGGCTTTAACTGTCGTAATCCAATTTCAATGTCAAGTTGGATTAACACCCGAGTCAAGTGAAAGAAGATTGTGACAACTCATTTTGTAGCTCAGCGTGACTTCGGGTATGTCAGACAGATACATAATGTTGTAAAAGAAAATTAGTAAGAGGAGGTAACAATGCCACTCCATTTATATAGTCTCATACGTCTTATACGATTTCTACGAACATCATATTGTTTTTCTGTCATCCTAAACTGTCATAACATCGTATCATGGAAGATATTTTCTCATATCTTAACTTTTGCTGTTTGGCATGTCGCCACGTGGACTTTATGTGACTTCAACTACACTGAATTCCTAGTGTAAGGTGTTTGTGTGCACAGACACTGTTAGGAACAGGAGTGGACCCCAATACAGGTGTTGACTGATATAAAAAACACAGTCAGTCGAAGCCAAAAGCGTAATACAGGAGCAAAATCCCAAAACAGATGAGGCACAGACAGGAATGCAGATGGTCCAACAAAACATCACAGGACGGTCAGCCATAACATAAACACCACCTGTCTAGACAGCTCGGTCTCATCGACGCATGGACTCCACAAGACTTCAGAAGGCACTCTGTGGTATCTGGAGCCAAGACTTTAGCAACAGATCCTTCTGTGGATATTCTGAAGACCTGATAGGCTAGCCTTCACCCACATACACACATCAGTGAGCCTTGGGTACCCATGTCTAATATATCACACCGCTTGACAGGTGCCACAAGGCGGCCGGTATGACTGGTCCATGATATGCAGTGGTTAGTACCTACCAAAAGTGGTCCAAAGAAGGACAACCTGCAAACCGGCAACAGTGTCATAGGTATCCCAGGGTTACATGTCTGAAGGCTAGCTCGTCTGGTCCGGTCCTACGGAAAATCCAGATACCACAGAACACCTTCAGAGGTCTTGTGAAGTCCATGTCTTCATTATTTAGAGCTGTTTTGGCAGGAAGCTTTAATGTTACGACTTTTTGGTGTATGTCTCCCGGTAATATTGCACATGGTGTATACAACTTCATATAAGATGTCTCAATATTTCACAGAAGTCCTCACTCTTAGATAACTCTTAACCTTTCAGATCAACCCTTCGTTATAGGTTCGTAGAAGATTAATGCGATGCTTATGAATGTGTTATGAAAGCTCTGTGTAGTAGATAAACATCTAATAAAGTGTTTCATACCGACGTGTCTTTCAGACGTGGTCATTTGGTGCCACTGGGATCGAGAGGATTGCTTATTGATGTCCAGCTTCACTAAAATGGGATTTTCATATTGGAAAATTATAAAAATGGGCTATAATGTTGTAAAACTCCCGATTACTATAATCAACATGATTACAGCAATTCACTCTGATCAGAATGGTTTCAGTAATTCACTGTTATTTCCAAAGCAGCCTGATTTGTACAGTTTTGAAAGGTGAAAAAAGCCTATAAATAATAATGTATATTATATTGTTTTGCTACTGTTTATTAATAATGAGAACACTGTAATAGTGCACTGAGGTGAGGTCCCCCACAGGGCATGGAGTCGGAAATATTTTGCAGGTAATGAACACCACACCACCTGCAGAACGCTCCACAATCCTGCTATATTCTTTTTCTGTCTTGCACGGCATCCCAGACGTGTTTGATAACGTCAAGATCTGGTGATTTAGGTGTCAACGACTAAACCCCAAACTCAGATGAGTGTGTTCCTCTAACCATAATTTGGCGTCTTTAAACGTGTCTGGTGGTCCATTGTCCTGTTAGAAGAGGACAAACCTATCAGAATGAATGCAGGACGTAAACTCGTCTGAAAGGAGAGACACACATAGACATAACAAGACAACAAACAAACCCCATACCATTACAGAGTCTCTACCAGCTGCTACAGTTACAGCTCTGGCACGTCAGTGTACATAGAATATTCAATCTCACACTCTCAGTATGAAATGTAAGCCAATGTTAAGTGCATTAGTAAATATTGAGCTAGGACAATCCACCAGAACAGCTTCAGTGTGTCTTAAATTTGATTCAATAAGTCTGTGTAATTAAACCGGTCATAAACATGGTTATTCTGCTTCTTGATACCACACCCATCAGTATAAAATAATTTTATTACAGGATCAGTCAGGAGAATGTTGTATTGATCTGCAAGTGATGCTTGCGGACAAGCGGAGGCAAAGCATGCTAGCAAAATATATAAATAAACACCCCCATCCCAACCACCCTACCAAACATAACAGAGTACCTTTTAATTTGTCACCCATTTGTGTATATGTAATACATAAAAAAGCTTGTCTTTACGTAATTAAGAAATCCCTGTATGTTTCTAGGATGCCCATGGCAGAGCAGGTGGACTGATGGACAGAGACGTAAGGGTGGATCTTGGCTTCAGGGCCATGCCCATGAGCGAAGAGCAGCGCCGTCAGTTCAGCCCAGGTCCTCGCACCACCATGTTCCGCATCCCAGAGTTCAAATGGTCACCGATGCACCAGCGCTTACTCACTGACCTGCTCTTCGCTCTCGAGGCAGACCTGCATGTCTGGAGGAGGTCAGCGTCTGTTACAGTGTCCTCACACACAACTTAATCGGCTTTCCGTCGTATTCATGTCATTGAATTAAATTCCGGTTCAGTCGGTTTGGATGTACATGCTACAGTTTCCTTTGATTTGGGAAACTAGTTTAAGCTCATTTTCTTAATATTCTTATTATTTTTGTGAACTTAACTGAATTTCGCTAACCTTTAAAATGTCATTGTAGAGCTCTACAACAGAGGGTCCTTGTCCGAAAAAAAAAAGTTATTTATTTAATGAGCCCTTAAAAAGCCCTTCAGGAGTCGTGTTTTTGTTTTTGGAGACTGGACCAATTACCAAGGCTGTAAATGGCTGACAGGGTCTCGGTAATAAGAAGAAAATAAATACAAACTAGGTCGCAAAAGTAGGTTTTGCATATTATTTAGTAATGCAAAAACACTAAGTAGGTAGAGATAAATACTCCAAATTGCAAATTGATTGGTCTTGACCTAGGGAATTTTCCTAAATGACCTATAGAAAAAAATGTGCTAATTTTTTTTTGTTCTAAAATTATAAGGCAAAATGCATTTTGATGTGCTATAGCGCCATCATGTGGCCAATTGATGTCTTTTTGCTTGGTTAAATCATTTCACACCTGCTCTACCGTGTTGCCAAATTAGGTGTTTCTGGACCTTATGGTCTTCGCTCTACATTGTGTTTTATCCAGGAAAAGGAATAATAATAGGAAGAAAAATCTGAGCAAATCCAATCAGGTTCTGAGTGCTCTGTGCTTCAGTCCTCATTAATAGCAGGTTCTCCTACATGCCCTGAGGAACATGGGTTCTTCACAGGTTCTTTGAGTGCAGTTTGATAATTAAAGATTGTTTTTGATTCAGTTCAATCAAAACACTTTGTTGTAAACTTCTACGATAAAACTTTAAATGGTCTTAAAGAAATCTAAAATTGGTCCAATGAGTAATTATTGATGTTTAATATAATGCTTAACTATAATCATTATATTTTATAAACTGATGCATGCTGTCTCTCATCCAGCCACTCCACCAAGTCAGTCATGGACTTTGTGAACAGCAACGAGAACATCATATTTGTGCACAACACTATTCACCTCATCTCGCAGATGGTCGACAACATCATCATCGCCTGCGGAGGGATCCTCCCTCTGCTCTCGGCTGCCACGTCTCCGTGTGTAAGTGCCTCTGGCGCCATCTCCTGCCTTTCAGACAGTGTTACAGCGCATACGTTCCCACCTTCCTGTAGCTTTTATAGTGGACGTTTTGAATTGTTTTTGTTTTTTAATATAGGGTTGATATGTGTTAATGGAGTTATTCTACTGTGAGTTAATGTTATGAATGTGTGTGATGGTAATGGTGTGTTTGTTTTTGGTCTCTTTTTTTTTGGTCTCTTTTGTGCCTCTCGGGTGCTCAGAACACTAAGGTCAGTGTCACATCACTTCGCTGTGTGTCGTGTTTGTCTCTGTCTGTGAAACTTCATTCTCTGTGTCCAGCAGCACTCAGCTGGAGATCCGTTCAGTGGCTGAACAAATAAACGGATTCATAAATGACTAAATGAATGAACAGAAAAATAAATAAATAAAGACGCAAATGAATTGGTAGATACATGAACAAATAAATAATAAAAGGTAAATAATTATATAAACAACAAAGTGATACATAAAGAAGTAAATAAATAAACAAACAAATATAAACAAAGAATACATAACAAAAAGTAGATTGATTGTTCTTTATTTAGTTATTGGCCTGTATATATATATATATATGTGTGTGTGTGTGTGTGTGTGTGTGTGTGTGTGTGTGTGTGTGTGTGTAAGTATGTGTTAGGTTTCTTACTGAATTTTTATTCATTCTACAGATGTCAAATCAAAACTAATATTTATCAGTCTGCTGGTTTTGGATTACACAGATAAAGACAGATAAATAAATAAACAACCAAATAAAAAGTTAAATAAATGCATCGACAAATAGGCACATAAACACAAACTAGTAATAATAAATTATATTTTTTTATCCATTAATAAAAATCACATTTCTTAGTCTGCTTGTGTTTTAATTAAATCATGTGATCAGTCAAGCTAATAAGTCTAAGAAATTAAATATAATAACTTTGATCATACTAGATTTTGATTGTATTTTTTTTGTTTATGAAAGACAGAATAACAGATAGATATTTAAACCACTGGACCAGTGTGTAACTGTTATAAAAGTTTATGCAGTTTATCTTTCAGGTTTCACCAAAAGAAACGAGTTAAGATCCATTTATAGGCCTTAAATTTGTTTTCTCAGGCTAAAGATAAAGTACATAATAAAGGTATAGAGGATGAGAGTAGCAGTCGAGCGATAAGGAAAGGTCCGGAGTATCTGAGGGTTTGTTTTAGAGAGTGTAAATTAACTTTCTCTCTCTCTGGATATGAAGAGGAATGTTTAATATTCCTGTAGTGCAGTCACTTACAAATTTATTATGTGGTTGATCGGGAGGTCAAGTGTCCTGGGCACAATCACAAGCCAGCCTGAGTGTGTTCAGAGTGTGTTTTTTGACCCGCCTGTGTTCATTCTGAAGTGTTTTTCCAATACAGAGGCTTTTGGAAGAAAAGAGTGGTACAAATTAACCACAATGAGAGCTCCATTTTGCAGTCGTGGGTTAGTGTTATAACGTCGACGTGTCTCTAATCCTGCTGCTGTTCCGACCTAGCTGAAATGTTCATGTCAGAGGAGGTGTGATAATCAGAAGCTGCTGTTGGAGTGTTGAGGGTTTTAAACACAAGTGAGATACAAATTGTGAGTGAAGACAATCTAAATACAGATGTGAAGCTGAAAACACTCAAACGGCTGGAGTCAATCAGGCAGATCAGATTTCACACTCATCCATCACACATAAACCATCAAATATTATTACGGAATGAATATAATTAAGTTTCATTTTACTATACTGGCGAGAAATTTTGTTCTGTGGTATCTGTGGCACCAAGACTTTAGCAACAGACCCCTTTGTGGAATCGGACCAGACGATGTAGTCAAGTGAGGTTCCCTCGGCCCAGGTGCTCGTTCACCAGTTGTACTTCCTTGGACTACATTTGGTAGCTAATAACCACTTTATACTAGGATCACCATATAAGAATGTTGCTGCTGTTTTGGAGATGCTTTGACCCAGTCACAGAATCACTCAAATCCTCATGCTTGCCCATTCTTCCTGCTTCCAACACATGGGATTCGAGAACTAACAACTTTTTGACAGCTGCCAATAACCATTGTTATAAACTGACATTACATAACCATTACAGCCAGATCAGATTATCTTGGTTCATCATGGTACCTGTCAGGGGGTGGGACATGTTAGGCAACAAGTCAACAGTCAGGTCTCAAAGTTGATGTGTGGTAAACCAGAAAAATGGGCAAGCATGAGGATATAAGTGACATTGACAAAGGCCAAATTGTGAGTCAGAGCATCTCCAAAACAACAGGCTTTGTGGAGCGTGTCCAGATATACAGTGGTTAGTACATAACAGAATTGTTCCGAGGAAGCACACTCAGTGAACGAGAGACAGGGTCATGGGTGGTCATGTGGTCTGATCTGATAGAAGATCCACAGGAGGATCTGTCGCTAAACTCTTGGTCTCGGATACCACAGAACACCTTCAGAGGTACAGTAGAGTCCATGCTTACAAGGTCACATGCCTCTGTGTGCAATAGTAGGCAAACAGTTCACTTTCACTTTCACTTACCCTCATTTTCACAACTTTTATTGTTTTTGGTGTGTTTTGGTGTTATGTTTGTGTTGCATAAGCAAATGTCCCCTAAATCAATCAATCAATCAATCAATTAATCAAGCTGTCTCTCTCTCACTCTCTCTGTCTCTCTCTCTCTCTCTCTATCTATCTATCTATCTATCTATCTAATAATTGTATCAGTGGAAGGTCCTGAAGACGAATAGGACAAAACAGTGTATATGTGT
>JAOVVF010000008.1:0-10671 GCA_028565595.1 Duopalatinus emarginatus
ATTGGGTGGTTGGTAAAAAATAGTGACGGGTGAATTAATAAGGTTTATATTTGGCCTAGATATACTGATTTACTTGTTGGTTGCTTTGGCCATTTTTTTTCATTCAGCATTAAACAGCAACAGTTTGGAGTTACGTAGTATGCCCATTTTAAAGTCTCTAACAGATACAATATAAAATCACTGGCTGCCATGTGCATGTCTCCTTTCGAAGGATCCTGCACAGGCTTCATCACTCCTGATTAAACCCTTAGTCTATTTTTGCTCAACAAATGTCATGTTCATACATGGCACCTTTAAACAGCAGGTATATGCGTTTTATTGAATTCATTATTCAGCGTAAGGTTCAGCCTTCCAGGAAAGTAAAGGGACTAAATATCAGTACGTTGACGTAAAGAATTCAGATACTAAATTACAGTAAAAGGTGAAAGGCTGTGGCTGATATCTGAGTCAGGATGTTACAGGGCATTAAAGCACCCTAATGTACTGCTGATCAGTACAGCGAGTAAAAACGCTCCTGAAATTAAAGGGAGAACCTTCCTCCATTAGCTGCCTTAATACCCACGATAAGAACAGATGGAAACAGGGACTTCGATAAGTGCTGATTAGGGAGATAAAAGTGTATCCTTAAGTGTATTAAAAACTCAAGCAGTACCAGTGAGGTATGAAGTATTGTGTTTATTGATAGATAGATAGATAGATAGATAGATAGATAGATAGATAGATAGATAGATAGATAGATAGATAAATATATCGCTCCATACATACATAGGCAGTAAAACTTGTAGGATGCTTACTTATGTATACTACAAACCCCGAACACAAACAAGTTTATGATATAAGACAGTACGAGCATTTAAATTAAGTAATAAAGAAAAGAAGCTGTGTGTAGTTGAAGCACAGAGGAAATGAAAGTCATAAAAAAAATTAATAAAAGTTAAAGCAGTTGAAGAGATTTTTGTCCAATTAGCTTGATGCTAAGTTAACCAATAAACTAGTGTGGCGCTCAGCTAGCTAGTTAGGCGACTAGCTGTTTAGAATGTATAATAAGGAATAATACGTATAATAATGAATAGTGATATAAAATGGAATGTGTATTATAATAAAATAAATATAATTACTGATAGTAATTTTCAAATTTTGATAACAGCTTGACCATAAACTAGCATGCCACTTAGCTAGTTAGGAGAAATTTTGTCTGACTTCTTAATAATAAAAAAAAAACAAACTTGCATATTGATGTTAAAATAGATCTACGAATTAGCAGTAAAGGAGTTGAGGCATTTTTGTCAACTATCTTCATAATTAGCTAACTATAAAATTAGCATGCTTCCTAGTCAGCTAGCTAGGTGACTAGCTCTATATATATATATCTCTTAGCTGTCATAATGTACTGTAGTTCTGACAAAAGGAGGCATTAGAGTAATAAAACTTAGCTGGAACACTCTTAATCGAGGGTTATGTATTGAAATAACTACCAAAGATGCGAATTAGTCTTTTGCTGTTCTCCAATTGAAACAGTGTGAATTCAGTGTGAGTTGTGCTCCTGAAGTCTGTCTTGATGTCTGATCGATTCTTTTGGCTTTCAAGTAGTCATTCAATTAAACAAGTGCTTGTTAAAACAGACCTGGAACCCTATCAAAAGTTCGGCACAAAGTTCAATCTAAAGCATTGTACTGTTAAAGTAGAGGCGATAATCTGTATTCACTTAGCCATGTAGCCGTGCACAACTTGGCTGAATCTATATATTGTATTTGGGTCAATTATTGAACCTTACAAACACTAAAACAAGTGTTGTTGTCATATTTTGGGCCAGTGTGGCTAAGGATTAGTGTTGTGTCCTTCACCATTCAGTACTTTTAATTGGAAGCCGATTGAAATATCTGATCCTTTTGTGTTTTTTCTCTCTTTTACCCTTGCATGGACACTTTCTTTCAACTTCTGAGCTGTCCGTTAATGTGTTTGCATGGTGAGCTGTGTGTATAGGGAAGATCCACTTCACTGCTGCTTGGTAAAGATATACTCTATATACTCAGGGAATTAGGGGAGGTGATCAGTTATCAGTACAAATGGAAATAAATCCTCTTAAGAGGTATGAGATATATCCATAGGCAGCACTGACATTATATTTAATTGTTCGTTAGTTGCTGATGACTGAGGAATCAAGAGTGGGTTTTTCAAGATGTGGGAATAAGCTTTGATCTGTCTTGTGAGATGGTCTGTAGCATTGTGAAAGAGACTGATCCAATGGGTCGGTTGAAGGTTTGGAGAAAGTGATGCTATTTGGGTTTATTAGAAGGTAGAGTACGATTTTATTGGACCAGCATGGCCATAGATAGATCGGCAAAATAACAAAGACAGGCCAAAATGATTCATTTGGGTATGAGTCGACTCTTATTGGTGGGCTGAGACTAAATGATTTGACTCACTGAACAGAGGATTGCAGAATTCACATCCCTTATTAAAAGCATCATTTAAAGCGATCATGTTCACTTACAGTTGAGAACCACAGACACGTAAGAAATCACAAAGGAGATTTTTGACATGTACATCAACCCATCTTATAACCCACAAGCTTGACCAAGAACCATTTGACAACCACAGTTAGATATCACATAATCACATCAGTAATTAAACCTACCAGAAGACTCTCATGGGGATGTCAGATTTCCTCTAAAATACACACATGAAACCTTAAAGAGGACCATAAGGACCACATAGATGAGGGTGTGGAACTACAGATGGAAAAAGAGAGAGAGAGAAAGTGTGTGTGTTAGAGAGTGAGAGAGAGAGAGAGAGAGAGCCAGAGCTTTTACTATTGCTTTACATAATTGTGGGTCAGGGAGTGTCAGCATAGAGGAAGCTGGAGCGAGGATGAAACCTCATATATGGACTGTTCACTATCTTATACAGGAGTTGAGGAACGACCTGCATGGACTCTTCAAGTTATTTGCGAAGGCAGTGATGGACACTGATGCAGGCATGCACGTTTTAAAGACGTGAGGATTTGAGTTTGAGTTTAGGATTTTGCTCTGGATTTCTGGATTTTGCAGAGACAGTCTGTCTTTGTGAACCTGTGGGATTTCACAATTGATTTTTAGTTTGTTGGACAGTTTTAGCTCTGTTCATGTCCTGAGCCTCAGTCTGTTCCATTATTCCTTCATCATTTGGGGACTGGAGATACCTGCGTTAAGGATTCTTTAAGGAGATTTTGTCAGTTTATATCTGACAGAGTTATTTTTGGCTCAGGATTTAACCACCAAATTGAATTCAGACTAAGCCTGACAGTTTTCAGTTTTTTTTTTTTTTTTTTATTACTGATTTTTTCATCAATTAGTCTATTTTAATATGCCATGACTATTTAAATATGATTTACCTCGATATGTTAACTCATGCTGAAATTTCAGATATACTGGACTCTTGATATACACCTGAGTTTTTGACTTTATTTCTATTTTAATATTTTATTTATGATCATTTTTGCACACGGCACATGACTTTCATTGATTTAATTGTTGAATTATTCACCATTATGAAACTGTTTACTGACTGAAACACAAGATGTGACAGCGGCATGTTTGGAAAAATTGAGATTTTTCAACTTCAGCTTCAACTGTTTATACTGACTTGATATTATTTTGCAGTTTCTCATCCCGTTTATGTTTTCTAAGCATTTGAATCATGGGTTTGAGAGTCTTTTTCATCTGATAACAAACAAAACGGTGTCAGAATAACTGTGCATCTACATGTACATGATGCATTTTATTTTTTTTTATGTGCTGTTAGTCTTCAACACTTGGTGACTAAAAGGACCTTCTACTCCACCACTGTAACTTATCATTACTCTTTAAAGTCTTATTAACTAATCCATATAATGAGACGTGACAAGCTGGTGCTGGAACACCAGGTGTTAATATATTAATTTTTTGACTTTTGAGAATTGCAAAAATCTTCCTCATCCTCCTACATGGATTATCTTCTCTTCACTTTGTCTAAGGACCAATGAAATTCCAGATGACAATAAGACTTAGCATTTTATAAAAGACACTCCTCCTGTTTGGGTTTTCATTTGTTTGTATTTCGTTAGTAGTAGCATTCGTACTACACTTGCCACAATGGGTATGGAGCTTTTTGCCATAGCCGTGGTGGTGCTTCTCTTTTTCATGGTTTTAAAGCAGTTTAGCTTCTGGGAGCCGCTGTCTATGGAGGGTAAGCTCTCTACTTGCTTCTCTTGTTTCTTGTCTTATTATCATTTAAACTTTCTCTGAAGTGTTGTCCCTTATGGAGAAAGGAAGAAGCTAACATAGTTCTGGATGTAAGTTCTGTAGACCTTTATATGTATGCCATTATGGGAAAACTCCTCAAATTTCGGTGTGACATGTATATGTATATACCATGATTCTGCCATGTTTTTACTCTAGTAGCTATGGTTACTATATAGTTAACTACGATTCTACTGTGAACTACTCAGGTATCATATGGTAACTATATTTATACTATGATTCTGCTATAATTTTAATATTGTAGAATATGGTGTAGCATAGTAACCATGTCAAAATTTTCTTTCCACCAAAAAAACTATGAAAAAGATTCCATGGTAAACCAAGGTTAATTTCTGTAAATGCAATTTAAAAGATATTACATTCTTTATTAGTAGTATTTGCATACATACTTGAAAGGTATAATCTTATTAACATGTTTCTTTTCTGTTTCTTTTTTTTTGTCTTTGCTCCTTATTTCACCCACTTCTCTGTTCTTGTTTTTTCCTCATCACAAGATGGTGAGTGTATCATGTTATCAGCAATTCTCTCTCTAGAGTTCTTCGTATAAGGCACTTCGAAGTTACATCATTCCATTATGCTTTTCTTTATTGCCCTTTGGTTCAGCCTCTCCCCTTTGTTCCTATGTTGTTAGAGAGTGCAGATGCTGAGCTGGAGCTGGCTATGGTGAGACACCAACCTGAAGGTCTGGAGAAACTTCAAGCGCAGACAAAGTTCACCAGGAAGGAGCTTCAGTCGCTCTACAGAGGCTTCAAAAACGTGAGAGTGGATTGTTTTTCAAAGGCGATGGATTCGAAACAGTCCAAATGGGAATTGGAATAGGCATATGGGATATAAATAAAACAGGAATTAGCACCAGTTCTTTTTATTTTAGTCCAATTGGATTAGTTTAATTGGTTGCTCTCTCTCTCTCTCTCTCTCTCTCTCTCTCTCTCTAGGAGTGCCCCAGTGGATTGGTGGATGAGGAAACCTTTAAGGTTATTTATTCCCAATTCTTCCCTCAAGGAGGTATGCTGGGAGTTAGCGCATTAGTGGAATCTCACATTTGTTTTCTCATGTGTGTTTGTGCCTATGTAGAGCAGGTGTGGGTGGAACTGGAGGCCTTACTGCTGAGTCACATACAGTAAAAAAACCCTGCACATTTGAATATAGTATGGGTTTTTTTAGCCATATGTTTATTCCGGGCTTTACATCCTAGATGAAATGCTAGATGGAAATACAGAAATGGGATTCATGCAAAGTTGCTGCAACCATAACTTTGTGAAGTATGGTTAACTTTTTTTTACACCATGGATTTACTATCAGGATTGGCTAAGTTACCGAAATATCAGCCGATCACGTTTGGGTTGAAAACCGGCCAATATGGATACATAGCCAATCGATCCTTTCATCGCCAGTTTTAACATTGCAGACATAACTTTCTTGCACTGATGTTATGTCTGATGGTTACTCGCAGTTTAATGGTACCAACCATTCTACAAACATTGCAAAATAAACATTTGTATGTTGGTGGAAAATGTATAAAAGTTACAGCAACATCTCAGGATAAAATTGTTAGCTTATGAGCTATCTGCTTTAGTGGAGACACATGATATACCCTTCCTCTACCTGGTTGTCAGCTGTCATGTCATAGAGGAGATACGCCTGATGGACAGGAACTGGCTATGACTAAATTAAGGTGAAAAAAAAGAAAGAAAATTGAATTGTAAGCCCTGCTTGTATTTCTTAGTGTGTTCTAGGCTGTGATCCAATACTTCTTTTAACACACCCTGCTTTTACTGTGTATAGCTGAGTGCTAGATAAGTGTTAAATCCCTATACAAAGTAGATGCACTTAAATCTTTTTTAAATTTGCAGATGAAAATGTTTATAACTACAACCAGGGCTAATAGAATACTTCATATGTCAACATCTAACAAACATCTAACAAATTCTGTAACCAGACGAATTGGGTTTTAAGAATAGAAGACATCTGATGTAAACATTACATTGGAGGCTTGTAAACAAACTAATTAGGTAATTAGCACACTAGCAGTAACTAGCCAGCAGATTAGCTAGCTAGTTAATTATCTATCAATTTAATTTAACAAGTTAAATTAAAAGATTGCAATCAAAAAATTATTTGTTATATTGGATTAGTTGTTGAAACAGCTAGTTAGTGTGCTTATATGCTAGCATGTGTAGATTGCATTCCCATTACAAAGGCAATTACTTTAATCAATCTATTTAATAATACATGACTGTTTATATGTAGCATGCAAAATTGACTAATCAATTAATGTGAAGAAGTGAATTGGGAGTGAATTATTCAGGATTTTACAACAAATAGTTCTGGACACTGTATCACTCCACTGAGTGCTTTTGCGAAGAAATAAAGTAAATTCCCTGAGCAACGCAAAATAAAAATGACCTAAAGGAAAATAAAGAATTAATAAAAGCGATTGTGAACTATTTGCCTACTG
Source organism: Duopalatinus emarginatus (assembly GCA_028565595.1). Classification (NCBI taxonomy): domain Eukaryota; kingdom Metazoa; phylum Chordata; class Actinopteri; order Siluriformes; family Pimelodidae; genus Duopalatinus; species Duopalatinus emarginatus. The sequence continues at coordinate 6,739 of JAOVVF010000008.1, forward strand.
TTCTTGCACACAGAGGAATGTGACCTTCGCATTTAACACATCCATACAGTGAAACAGACACACCAGTGACCACTAAGGGGGAAGGGGGCAGCCCCAAGCCACAGCGCCTGGGGAGCAGTTGAGGGGAGTTAGGTGCCTTGCTCAAGGGCACCCCAGTTATAATAATAAAATAAAATGGACAATAAACAACTGTCGGTAGGAAACCGTTGAATGTGCTGGTCTATGTAAGGAGGTAGGAAATTAGCTGCAGGCTGTACAGTGAGTGAGTGGTGTTGGTTACTGTAACATAGCATTGTTGAGGAACTATAATTTGGAGTAAAGGAAATGCTAACATTAAAACATTAATATATTAAAATATTCAACAGTTATAAAAGCAAGTATAAAATGCTATGTTTAACTGTTCTATAAAAGCAATAAAACACTCAAGGTTGTGTGTAATTGTAAAGTAGCAACACAGCTGTGATGAAGTGTAACGATTTTACAGCAACACACTCCTGCGTGTGTTCTATTGCTTTATAATCAAATATCAAATCCTTTAGCAAATGGTTCATGTGATGACGTGAAATAAATCTAATTTGTTCATAAAGTTGTTGTGTATTGTAATTAATAATCATGATATAATAATATACAATTATGCAAATTGTTGTTACTGAAATGTGCTGCTTATTAGTGTTACATACACATGATGCAAGAAAAGTACAATATAAATCATAATAAATACCTAAATACTGTGTGCTTTTCTCAAACTTCTATTTTAGATGCGACCACATATGCACATTTCCTGTTCAATGCCTTTGATATGGACCGAAATGGATCTATACAGTTTGAGGTAAGAAACTCTATATCTGTATTCTCTCCTTGTTCAGTTGAAACCATGTCCTATATTAAATACTCTGTATATGCATGTTGGCAGGACTTTGTGATCGGACTGTCTGTATTGCTGCGAGGTTCAGTATCAGAGAAGCTTCGCTGGGCATTTAACTTGTATGACATCAATAAAGATGGATACATCACCAAACAGGTACACCGTGTCTCCAGGAGGACAATTTAATCAGAACCTGATTTCTATAGAACTGAACATGAACAGCGGAATTAAATTTTTAATACCTTTTATTGACCTGTAGGAAATGTTGGCCATTGTAAAGTCCATCTATGACATGATGGGTCGATACACATATCCCAGTGTAAAGGCAGATACACCATTTGAACATGTGGAGAATTTTTTCCAGGTAACTGTCTTCATTCATTCATTCATTAGGTGAATTAATTTGTTAGGTGATTGAGTCTGTAGAAACGTCTTTAGCCATCTTGGCAATGCTCCTGTGCAGTTACTGTCAGTACAAGACAAGACACCTGGGGCAACTGGGGATACCCCTATACCAGAAAGAGATGCAAAAAAAATGCAAAGTAATGTATGCATGTGTGTCTGTGTATTTTTTTGTGTAGGTGTCAGTTAGTACTGTCCTGTTAGGTTTTGTTTATTTCAATGGAAAAAGATTTCTGGAAATGAGAGTACTACTAAGCTGATCGGACATGAATAACATTTGTCACGTCATGGAAAAGTTTCATGTAATAATTCACTTTCTTTCAATAAAAACATGTTTTGCAGAAAATGGACAGGAACAGAGATGGAGTCGTGACCATCGATGAGTTTGTCGAGACGTGCCAGAAGGTAAAGCTGAGCATCAGTCTGCTAATCAACCACCAATCATTCAGAACATTGAAACCGTCTGCCTAAACAGCTCTGTATGGACTTCACATAGACTTTTCTGGATGTTCAGCCTAGTGCCAGTTCACTGGTTGGCCTTCTTTTGACCAATTCTTTAGACAACCCACAAGGCCTGCTGTTTTGGAGATGATCTGACCCAGACATCTAACCATCACAGTTTGGTGCTTGTCAAAGTCACTCAGATCTGATTATCTTGTTACAATGGCATCTGACTAGGGGCTGGATATATATTAGACTCTGAGCAACCAGTTCTTGAAATTGATGTGTTGAAAACATGAAAAATGTTAAGAATCTTCAGAACATCAGGTCGTAGAGTGTTTTTAGCTTGAAGTGGTTATTATCTACCAGGTCGTCCAGTGAAGGACATCTGGTGGACCAGTCACAGGGTCATGGGTGCCCGAGGACCACTGACGTGTTTGGGGGAGAAGGCTACTTCATCTAGTCCGAAGAAGATCCACAGAACGATCTTGCTGCCAGATACCACACCACACTCTTAGGGGTCTTGTGGAGTCCATGCCTCAATGGGTTAGATCTGTTTTGGAAGCATGTTATGTTTTAATGTTATGGCTGATTGGTGTATAACAGTATATTATATTTGCTTTAAAACTGCAGCTATTCGTTTCTGTCTCATTTTCATTCTTTCTGTTCTTGTTTTTTTTCAGGATGGGAACATCATGGCTTCCATGCAGCTGTTTGAGAACGTTATCTAAACCAGTGAAGGCCACGGCGTGAAACGTCGGATGTCAACGAGGAGTGTGACAATATATATCAGGCTAACAATTATTCCATACCGCTGTAGAAAATGAATCTGGGATTCACATTGTTCTGGTAAAATCTCAAAGAAGAATCCTCAGAGTGACTTTAAACAGTATTCTAGCAGTTTCCCTGACTGAAGAATTAAATCTGTCCACTGCTGCTGGAGTCGTAGTGTGCGTTCTCTTCAATTATGATTTTCCTACACAAGTTCATTAATATTAGCTGCAGAAAAACAACTTTGGTGACCAGAAAGTTTTTGTTCATTCATGCAACTGTCCTGGTCAGTGTCACAGAAACACAACCAACCAAGCTTGTTAGAAAATATTGCTATCTAAAAAAACCTACTTTCTCATTGGATGGCTAGGGCTAGGTTTAGGAATAGGGTTTGAGTGGTCTGTCTGTAGTACAGTGGGTGTGTCAGGTGGTCTGTGAGACTGCAGTTTAACCCTCCTTCTGGAAGCTTTATGAGTGGGCGGGATTAGTAGAGTTCTTATACAAGTGGGTGGGATTAGTCAGAATTCCTGTATTAGTGGGCAGGGTTAGTCAGAATTCCAATATGAGTATGTGGGATTAGTAAGAATTCCTTCGTGTGTGTGTGATTAGTTAGAATTCCTTCATGAGTGGGTGGGGCTAGTCATAATTCCTTTACAAGTGTCTGGGATTAGCTAGAATTCCTTTGGGAGTCGGTGAGATTAGTAGAATTGCTTTTAAATGTTTGTGGGATTAGTTAGAGTTAATTTACAAGTAGGTGGGAATTATCATGATTCCTGTATGAGTGGACAGGATTAGTCAGAATTTCTTGATGACTGAGCAGGATTATTAGTGGGATGAGTCAGAATTTCCTTTACAAGTGTGCGGGAATGCTTGCGGAATTCCTTTACAGGTGGGTGGGATTAGTTGTGGGATGAGTCAGATTTCCTTTACAAGTGGTCGGATTTGTAGAATTCCTTTATGAGTGGGCGGGATTAGTCAGAATTCCCTCAAAAGCAAGTAGCAATAGGTATTAAAAAAGGTTGAGGGCACAAAATCTAGTATAATCCGACGAGTATAAATAAAACAAGAGTGGATGTGATTTAAGTGCAAGTGTTTCTACACAGGCCACGTCCACAAGAGAAGAACCAGAGAGACATGAATGACTGTGTTACACTGCATTGAATGTTTTTTTTGAGATGGGAAACTGTGAGTGCACTGAACTTTGCAATAACATGTGATATGATTCTCATACTGTGAATTTATCAGCCTGTTCCAGACCTGGTGTTAAAATTGACCTGCTAAAGAAAAGCACTGGAGTTCGTACAGGTGATGAGAGATGACTTTGTTAGATGTTTGTATATATTGTTGGGGCTGAGTCGATCGATTGTATGACGCTGGACCAATAAATTAAAGCATTTGCATGATTGGCTTGGAGCTTGTGAAACTAAACACAATAGCTTATATATATATGTCAT
>JAOVVF010000008.1:92921-114096 GCA_028565595.1 Duopalatinus emarginatus
TTTTTTTGTGGCCCCCCCCCCCCCCCAACATTCTGCTTTATGGTGCCATCTACAGACACTAGATTGTAAGTCCTGGTTCTTGTAAGCTGGATAAGAAAATCAGGATGTTTTGCTATGTGTACAAGGATTCACTTCATTTTAGTGAATAACCTTTAAGTATGAACACTTAAAAAAATCTGTGAAGATTATGTTTTATATTTTGGAGCTTACTGTAACACTCCAAGCATTTACACTCTTTGATGATGTACAAAGTGTGTAATCCCCTTGTGTTGGTCAAGTTTGGAGGATGACTCCACAGTGTGCTCAGTATAATTGTTTCTGGGATGTGATTCAGGTATGAATCATTAATCATATCAGCCATCATCAACCTCCTGTTACACGTGCCACAGCAGCAATGTCGTCTGAGAACTTCTGCGTACGGCCTCTCTCAGAGTTGTACATAAATTCTGAAGTGACAGTAGAGTCCCCTGTGGTGGTCAAGTGCGGCTTATTATAGTCTCTGACGTACAGTCCTTCAGCCTGACTTTCTGAGGTCTGTCAGTGAGGTAGTCAGTGATCCAGGTTACCAGGTATGGATCTACAGGAAGGCGTGTATGGTGCTAAAGGCACTAGACTCATAACTCATAATTATAATTATTATAAGACAGAGTGGTTCAGAAACGTACAGATATATTAGCTGAAATACTAATCAGACAGTATTAGGAATTTCTGCTGCCTGCCTTCTGCTATAGCTGGGTGATGTTTCTACCATCCCATGATGAGAATAAGTTGCTGAGACAAATTACGCACATACCTGTGCAGGAAATATGGTGTTCATTGCCTGCAGAAGACTTCCGCAAGCCCATGGAGACCATGTGACCTACCAAGTGTTAGTTTTTCATGCAATATTATTCAAATTATTTACATCACTAGCAAATACTTATACTTTCATATACTTGTTAATAGACACAATTTTATTTGGGGTTTGGGGGGAGGGGGGGGGGTCAGTGCTTGATCACTGGCGCTGGAGTCGAGTCTTGTCGGTTGCGGGGCTCAAACCTGTGACCCTCTGGTGCCAAGGCTGGTTCCTTAACCACCAATGTACATGCTAATGTACAATGTAATGAGATAATCAGTGTTACTCATGTCACCTGGAATAAGTGGTGTGAATGTTATGGCTGATCTGTGCACATGAGTATTGTGGGAATTCCTGGTAGGGCATGTTTAGGTCCAGGAAAACTGATTGGCCAAGCACGAGTTCTGACTTCCACCCGCCCCTTTACTGACGCAAACACCTCCTGACAGTCTATTGGCCAATAGACGCTCAGCGGCTTTCTAAATGCCATTCTGATTGGTGTTGCTACCTGTCAGTCACATTAGGCTTCGCCCTCATTCGGGCGTCCCAGCTGCTGCTATCGGTACAGGCAGGCTGAGGAGAGAAGTCGGCCTAGCTGTTGGGCTTCAGTTAGTCAATTTTACCTCAGTTTTAGTAATATCACCGCTTTGTTTGATAAAATTAGAGCCTGTAGGAACTTTGGTGGAGTTTCCGCTCTTTGTGAATGGATCTTATCGTTTACAGAAGGATATTTTGTGCCGCTAAACCGAAGACGAAATTTGACCTCATAACAATTTCGCTGAACTCCATTTTCCTCACAGACAAATGACTCGAATTATTTCCGTCTGACCACTTTTAAGGACATTTTACGCATCAAAAAGGTATTTATTTGCTTCACATTTGTACTAAAACTAACAGTTTATCAGTCTGTGCTTGGTAATACACAAAAATCGCTTTGCCGCATGTTTGGATACAGGCTGTATCCCTAATCTGTGTGTGCTCCCTTCAAAGGCGCACTACGTCTGTGGACAAGAAAGCGGATTTTTCTAGCCTACCTAGTGTTTTATATATCCAATTAGGATTCGTCCCTCTCAGTGTGCCCGTATTGCTCAGTAAACCTGAATGCTGTTACAAACAGAGTAAGAAATGTGAGGTAAAATATAATATTTTTTACATATTCTGGCTCTCAGTTGTTGTAAGCAATAATTATTGGACATATACAGTATTTTGTGTTGGGTGACAGGGATTATTCAGTGTAGGGAACAAGGAACCGACTCCCAAATGATTCATTTCACCTAAATGATTCATTTCTCCTATTTATTCCTCCTAAATGATTCCTTCCTAATTATTTCTCCCAGATGACTCCTAGTGCTATTCATGATTTCAAAATTATTGTGGTAATTATAAAGTAATTACTGACTGTTAAAGGCCATTCAGCTGGTTTCAGGTCAAAGTGAAAGTGAAGTGATTGACCCACATAGAAATTGAACCTATCTGTGCAGTGAAAAACATACACTAGAGAAAGAAGAAGGCAGTAACAATGCTTGCTAGGAGCAGTGGGCAGCCCCTATCCACGGTGCCCAGGGAGCAGTTAGAGAGGAGGCGTAGGACCCTTGTTCAAGTGCACTTCAGTCTTGTCGGAATAGGGAATTAAACCAGCAACTTTGCGGTCACAAGTGGGTTATTTATCAGGTTATGTTAATTATCAGGAGTGTGAAACATCATCTGAACAGTAGTGATAATTTAGGCAACTTTGTGCAGGTTATTACTGATACTGTGGGTCAGAACATGTTTTCGGTGTAAAACTACAGGTGGAATGTTTTTAATAGTTTCTGATATTGATGTTTTTATAAAATGTCTTCAGTGTATAAATTCATAAATTTTATTTCAAAAGTGAAATAAAATACATAATACATAATTTAAATAAAAAAGATGACATAATTTAGTTTAAAAGTGAATATTGAAATAGCCAGAAATATTTATTTGGAAAAACCAAGTACAACACAGAATATAAAAGTTTAGATAAATAAAAGATAGATGTATAAATTAACATATAAATATAATGTTTTTAAAAAATCATAGTCGTTATAAACTACTGCAAAACTGCGCAACAAGATTAAAGCATTACCATTGTCCAAGGATCCATCATCCATGTCTCTGTTTCTTTTTAAATAGTCATCCATTATAAACACTGATATGGATTTATTACCTTATTAGCAGGTAATATCGACACAGACTTATGTACTGGACATGTTCTGATATTAGTTGGGTATTGCAATTATTTTAAGCCGTTAAATAATCAGTTACATGTAAAATTTAAGTATTTTTTTTGCAAATAAATAATTATCATGTTATTTTTCTATTATTATTGTGTATTTCTATATTATATTATAACTATGCATTATTTATTGTATTGTTATTATTTATTTACTAATTATCGTTTATTGTACTGCACTTCGCTCTATTATTATTTATTGCAATTATAATTTCTTAGGGTGGTGTTTGTTTGTATTTTGCATTATTAGACAGCAGGTATGTTTGGCCTCAAGCTATGTGACTGTGTTACAAACATAGAAAACAGAAATCTGACACACGCACATGACGCGTCACCACAGCTGTGTGTTACTGTCCTCAACAAACTGAGCTGCTTTCGGATGATACCGAGCGGATTCATTACACTGCCCCCTCCCCTCCCCCTTTCTTGTTTTCCACCACTGATCTTATGTCACATAACAGGCCTGTCTGGGCTTTTCTTTGCAGGACGCCTGTGTTGTTACCTCATCATGGCCGTGTTCAGCTCCCAGGTGCTTCTCGCAGTCACGAGATCAAGGTGATGTGATGGTTCTGTTTTCAGATATGCGTTTTTATGTTATCAACTCGTAGCTCTGCTAAGCTCGTTTTTTTTAAATAGGAAAAGATTGTTGTGTGTTGTTTCTTCCTTACTTTACTCTTTTGTGCCCACCCCTTTTTGGGACCTACATGTGAAACCAATTTAAAAGGAGTACAGGAAATGCAGAGTGTCTACATGTGTGTGTAGGCTAATTGCAATGTGCACTTCCAAAAGCAGTCATGAGTAATAAACTGGGCCAGTAACGAGTTTTGCTGGTTATTGGAATCTGTAAGTAAACATCAGTGTTTAGTGACCATTAGAGATGAAACGGTTACTCGTGTCATGGTAACCATGGTAAAATTAAAGTCGGTTAGTAATTCTGTTTGAACTTAAAACCATCGTTAAAATCGCGGTGTGAAAAACTCGCTGTACAAAGTCAAACGCAGACAGAATGATTCTCTCTGATGCAGCTGTGTGTGTGTAGAGGGGAAGGGGCAAAAAAGCGTGGACAGTGCTGCCATAGCACTCTAAATCTAAATCTGTGTTTGTTTCTGTTAAAGCATGAATCCCTGAATGGGAGTAGACTAAATCGTCTGGTATGAATGTTAAGGTTTATTTAAAAAAATGACAAACAAAATGTTGTATATGACTGGAGATTGTGGGCTTTTTTTTCTCAGTGTTGACTGTAAATCGACATCTGAAACACACCAGAGGATATTATGCATTAATGCTGGCTGTATGATGCACAGTTAACCAAACCTCAGCAGCTGATTTATATAACTTTACACTGTAATGTGTCAATAAGGACACATAGCCATTCAATACTAGGCAATAATATTACAAGGTGATTTTGTTCACTGTTCGCTTTTACTTTCAGTTTCCTGTTGTGTTTAATGCTTCACGTGGGAATCCCCTAGATTTCTACTGCAACATACTAACAGTATGGGGGGGGGGTTTAAAAATCTGTTTGGATTCTTTTCAAAATATCTTCGAGCGTGTCTTTTTAAAAAAAAAAATTTATTGTTTAAATATGTCTATAACAGATACTGTAATTTATTGTTTTTGTATCTAAACATATCGCCTCTCTCTCTTCCGCAGGGGAACGTACTTGCTCTCCAAGCGGCATGGCTGTTCCCCTCTCTCCTCTCCTTGTATGCGATATCACGTTGCCACATTGGAGCTCTCATCCCACAGTCCTCCCAGACCCCTGTACCTTCACATCGCCCGCACCACCAACCCACAGGCCTTCTACATCCCCGCTCGGACCCTTCACTCCTCCTGCTCATGGCTCCAGGAAGTGAAAAACCCTCCCACTGAAGGTGAACAGGTGAAGCATGACGTCGTTCCCGAGCCCACCAAAGCTGTTGCTCGTAAATCTTTGGGTCAGAGAGTGCTGGACGAGCTGAAGCATTACTACCACGGCTTCCGGCTGCTGGGAATCGATACGAAGATCGCCGGACGCATGGTGTGGAGGCTGCTGCATGGGCAACAGCTCACCCGCAGGGAGAGGAGGCGGGTATGTTCAGGGGAATTTACACATGCAAAGAGACGGTGATGGAAAGTAGCACTGAGGAGGAGGGTGAGGGTTCTTCAGGGTGCTGACATCGGGGGAGAAAAGGACAGGTTGAGAAGGGAGGCAGATGGTTATTTAGTTACCAACTAAATCACTTTGGTGATTAATATCTAAAAAATATGATTTGTTTAGTAAAAATAATGGATTGAATTTTTTGTCAATTGTTCAGTGTCATACAGAAGTTTGGGATAAATACTGCACACTCTTGGACTGAAAGTGCCCATTACTTAACTGGTCGAACCAACTCAATTAAATTATGTAATGTTGAAGTTTGGCATTTCGGATGCTGCCTGTATCTGTTATCTGATTGTCTACTGGCAAACTAAGAAAGCCAAGATGAGTCAGACTGTAGTGTAACAGAGCTTATGAACATAAAAAAAAATCTGACGGTCATTCGGTATCTCTAGACATGAGAAGTCACAGTTTCTGTAGTAAAGCTTCTTTTTCTGTCAATCCATTCACTTGTAATTTCCATAAATGATTTAGCTAAAGGTGCCTCATCAGTCCAGAGAACAGCTAAAGGTCTGGAGGTGTTACGAACGTTTTTACACCCTTTATTGATTTTCATTGTATGTACAATCTGTAGTCTGATTAGTGAACTAAACTGTTCACTGCTCTACGCTGCTAAAATGTGATGACGTTTGTGATGGTGTGTTCCTTATAACACACTGCGTCATGTTTAACACTTGAATTGTACCGTGCAGATATCTGTTGAATCAATAATCAGAGCTGTTATCTAGATCCTGAAACTTACAATGCCCCCCTGTTAAGAGCTTTATTGATGTTTTGGAAGCCACATAACAAAGGCAAAGGAAACGTGGTAGAAATCATCGGGGATTGGTTTCTGCTGGGTCATGCTTTGTTTAAGTTACCGCTAAGATGCTTTCTCACACTCCCTTTGCAGCTGATGAGGACATGTGCGGACTTGTTTCGTCTTGTCCCTTTCATGGTGTTCATCATTGTCCCCTTTATGGAGTTCCTGCTCCCTGTCTTCCTGAAGCTGTTCCCTGAAATGCTGCCCTCTACTTTCGAGACCGAGTCCAAAAAGGCAAGTCCAAAATGAGGCGTCAGAACATGACGCGAGCCCAGAGAGCCTCCTGCCGAACGAACTGTTACTGTATTTTGAGCTGATAATATAATAAAGCAGTATGTTTGATATATCACAATGTATTCTGTAAATGATTATTGATCCTTGCTTGTTTCAAGCTAGAAATGGGAAAAAAAAACGATTTATCATTTATGTTGTCAACTGTCGCTGCAGGAGGAGAAGCAGAAGAAGGGACTTGCGGCCAAACTGGAGCTGGCCAAGTTCCTCCAGGAGACGATTGCGGAGATGGCCCGCAGAAACAAAGCAGCTGTCGGAGGAGAGGAGACGCAGAAGTTCTCCACATACGTACAGCAGGTATGAGAACCATAGGAGTCGAATTAAAACAGGATGAACCTGTTTTCCTAACACCCCCTGTCAAACTGCATTTTATCGGTTAGTGGAAGTGGGACGAGGCTGCAAACGAGGTTTATGGCTTAGTTTGTCTGACTCATTTAAGAAAAGTATTTTTTTCATTATTATTAATACATTTTTTTAAAGCAGTGCTTTTTAAAGTTCTTGCCAGAATATCTGGATTTAGCCATGAATATAGCCTTAGCTGCTGAGATGGCTTTGAAAAGAGACAACAACCACCACATTTTCCTGTGAAATTTTAAAGTTTGCAGTGGATTTTATATTTTATTACATGTATTACATAGCGATTATAATCAGTATAATAAGTCAGTGTTATAATTATTACAGCTGGCCTGAATACCATTTTCTGCGCTCCGGAACAGTTTAAGAATGGATAACAGTATGAAAAATATGCAGGGATGGTCTGTGTATCTTTGTTCCTTCGATTTTCATTTCAGAAACAGAAATTTAATAATGAAAAACAAACAGTTATTTGATTTTCATTTTAAAATCCAAATATATAGAAACAGAGAAATGTCTTTTTTTTTTTTTTTGTCAGAATAACAAAAAGTGAAATCATCTCTTTTCTTTCTTTGCAAAACAAAATAAAATCGCAATAAAACAAAAGGCTCCTTATTTTTATTTTTCTGAAACTAGAAGTGTAATTTCACGAGGCCGTTGTCAAGCCAACTGGCGTCGTGTATAAGCACTACGTCATCATGTCGTTTTTTTAATCCGCAGTTGCTCTTTCTATTAACAGAGCTGTTGGTTAGTAGGACGGATTTGGAACCAGACTCTGAAGTCGTTTTGCACATGAACATTGAACATCGAAGACGTTGAGTTGCCCAATATTAACCCGACGGTGTTGTTAACCACTCGTCAAGGTTGCCAGGTTCATCTATTCAATATGTGTGTTGCAGTGGTAACCGTAACGTTTCCCAGTATTCTTACAATTACAAAAATGTAGACTTGCGTTTTATTGTTTTATTTACAAATAATGTCTTTAGTTTACTTTTATTTCTGACAAAATTCTCAGGTGGACCACAACACTGTTGTCAAGCTGTTATAATAATAAAAACTGGTTTGAAAGTATTATGCTTGCTTCCGTGATGTTAATGGTGGAAGTGCACGGGGGTGGTAGTGGTGGTCTGTGGGTCTCTAAATGGGGTAACCAGATTTTTACTTGTAATGAATATCCATGTCACAGACTGACACATTTCCATTCAGAGAAGCCTGTAGTTTTCACAGCTCTAACCCTCTGGTTGTTCTGTCCAGGTTCGACACACTGGCGAGCAGCCCAGCACAAAAGACATCGTGAAATTCGCCAAGCTTTTCGAAGACGAACTGACGCTGGAGCATTTGGAGCGCCCTCAGCTGGTGGCTCTGTGTAAACTGCTGGAGTTGCAGCCCATCGGCACCAACAACCTGCTGCGCTTTCAGCTCATGATGCAGCTGCGTACGATCAAAACTGACGATGAGGTAACGAGTCGTCTGCACGTCTGTGTCTGTAGCTCATGTCCTGTCGTACAGTTGAAAAAATAAACACATGCTATTTATTTCTTTCTTTCTTTCTTTCTTTCTTTCTTTCTCCTCTTCTCCCTGTCTACGTGTAGATGATTTTTAAGGAAGGTGTCTCGGCGATGACCGTAGCAGAGCTTCAGAGTGCGTGTAGGAGTCGAGGGATGAGATCTCTCGGTCTTACGACAGATCAGCTACGAGAACAGCTCCAACAGGTACATCATCAAGCACAATACCTTGCTAAAGAGACCGACAGGCAGAAGGGGTGGTGTCTATTAACAAATGTATAGAGAAGAATTAATCAGGAGAATCATCAGTGTGGTGTTTTTCAGGAAAAAAACAGGGTGTAAATAAACCTCAACTTTTGCAGTGTTTACAGGTGATATGAGGATATATGAAACAGTTCTGTTATTAAAGTCGTGCTGTGCTGTGTGTTGCAGTGGCTCGATCTGCACTTAAAGGAAAACGTTCCTCCATCTCTGTTGCTGCTTTCCAGAGCCATGTATCTGACGGACCTCAAACCTAAACCTCCTGTTATTCCTCCTGTGCCCAAACTGGAGGTAAAAAGCACACGCATCATAACACACGCATATCACTTACAGTGTTACATTTTTTTTTTACACTTTTTTTTTACCGCCTTACATGAGAGTATAAGACACAGTGTAGAAAATGGAAGGTTTCGAGACATATGCAGCAAGAGTGTAAATAAATAAAACGAATGTGAAAGTATTTAAGAATCACTAATCATTAATGTGTTGTAGATAACAGTTTATGAAGCGGTCAGGGGAAAAATGTTTATTTTTTAGGTCTATGTTTACTTTTGTATGAATGTATTTTGAGTTATTTGTTCATTGATAGATTTTTTTTTTTATTTAAGAAAAATCCAGACAGCTAAGTGAACCTAATACTGGTCATTTAAGTTACAGAATTGTATCACAATCCTTTTTTTGGTATAAATATAAAATGTTGCAAAAAGATTTGATACAGTAAGAAACCTAAAAGTATTGTTTTAAATAAATGTTCTATTTGTTTACAAATAGATTTCTTTTCATCTTGTCAATTACATAATTTAAACAAAATTTATAAACTGTTTGAGTAAAATCAATTCAGAATCTAATCGTGACCGCAAAAATCGTAATCAAATTGAATCGCCAGACACTGAGAGATTCGCTCCTCTAATTCTCTGACAGTGCAGATCTGATTCGACTGCATTCGACTAAAGGTCATGACCTGTAAATTCTGACCCTTTGATTAGGAAAAATGTAAACAGACTTAGCTTGTATACTACCTACTAGCTTGGAGTGATTACGTACTGCTCAACCGCTAAACCAGTATACGCTTCTTGTACGCGAGCATGTAATATGCACACCACATCGGATGCACTTCATCCACCATCTTACCAACAACTTTTGACCCAAAATGTCACACCACTTAAAAACCCCCTTCGTCAGGAGCCCTGTCCCAGCCTACGCGGATAATCATAAACTTACTCGGTCTTGTTTACAGATAAAATGGGCTTGTGGTAAATTATAGGCTCAGATAGTGTGCTGTTTCTTATATTTGGATTTTGAAGTGAAAATCAAATAACCGTTTTTAAAATGGTTACTAACGTTTAATAACTGTTTTTTCTTTTTAAATTTGTGTGTCTGAACTGTAAATCGAATGACCAAAAGATACATCGGCCCTTTCGGTACGAGCTCCTTGTTTTGTGCTTGCTGGTCTGGGTCCTTCTCCTGTTAGTTATTAGTTTAATTTATACAGTGATTAATTAGTCCGGTCTACTCTGTCATATCTTACAGCCCTACACAGGGCAAAATATCACAGGACTGAGGTTATCGGAGTTCAGAGAAAATGTTTAACAGACGTGTCCCTGGCAATGCATTCGGTCATAACTTCCTTTAATGTGTTCAGAAAAATAACTCTGATACACAAGTGTGCATGTTTTTACTTCCAAAAAGCTGTCACTCAACACCTGTCTAGGGCATCAAACTTAGCCTGTCTCCAATGTCTTTACTGTAATGGGAATTCCACATGTTTGCTTACACACACACACACACACACACACACACACACACACACACACACACACACGACTGATAAGATGTCTCAGAGTTCAGCTGAATGTTACGTAATGTGACCTGTCTGTGTGTGTGTGTGTGTGTGTGTGTGTGTGTGTGTGTGTGTGTGTGTGTGTAATAGAAATCCCCTGTTGAGAGTGAAGCCACAGCAAAGTCCCGTTCCTCCTCTGTGGAAATGCTGATCGACTCCGCCCCCGTCATCAAGGACAGGACGGTTAGTGAGTCTGATGTTCTTTTTACTATTTGTGAATGGATTCCTGTAAACAGAACCCTAGCAAAGTGCACAGGATTTGCAAAAGACATACTCGACGCATGTGTTCAGAGCAGTAGCTTTCCTGACGTCAGTGAGAGCCTCGACTCAAAGGACGTCCAGAAACATAACTTGTCACTGGTTGATGAAAGCTATTTACACAGCACTAACATGATAACTTTTTGACTTGCTACTAAGAGCACCCTAAATGCCCTGATATTTAATGACAATACGTACAAGATATCATGAGGTACAAATTGCTTAAACATAAACCAATGCATTTACATGAAACTTCCACTAATTTTGATTATATTTGAAAGTGTATTGCAGCAGGCTATTTGTACGCATACCCATGCGTACACTGAAGTGTCAGAAAAACTGTTACAGACAGGCTTATGTATAATACATAGGTTCTTATGGAGTGTGCTTGTATCTGTAATGTGGTCGATGTGTGTTGAAGACCATTGTCCTGTTAGAAGAGGATAAAACTTTCAGAACAAGTGCAAGAAACGAATGGGCGTAACTGGGAAAGGAGGCACACACAGAGACATTTGTAGGCATATCATAAAAATGCCAGATAAAAAAAAAAACCATTCCATTGTGGAGTCACAATGCATGTATTTTGCATAGGCTTATGTGTATTAGTTTTTCTGCCTCTTGGCACTCAAGCATACCTGTGGTGCATTACATCTTATAGCAATAAATATGTTATGCAATACAGGGCACAATGCAGAATAAAATACTATTTAATTGGAGCTGGGCAATAAAACGATAACGATAATTATCGTGATATAACTTTTCCTCTATAGAAGAATAAGACATAGTCAATAACATTGATAGAATTTGGTGACAGACAGACACCACGAATAACCAATGAGAATGAGAATAGTGACGTGCTGAACTAGAGTTACAGCCATTTCTGGTTTGGAAATGATTTCTACTGATTTCTACACAGCACAGAGCGTAGGCATAGCAACGGATGAGCCCACATGCTAATGTTTTTTTAGTTTAATTTTATTTATTTGTATTTGTTTTCCAACAATTCAAAAATGTTTAAGTCTATATAAGAAAAAGGAAACAGTATAGAGGTTGAGATTTTATTTTGTGTTAATGCTTTTATTTAATTGTAATTTACTTTGTTTTCCTGCAAAATTTTAAAGTTTACATTTTTATAATTTTAAGAATTAAGATTATTTTATTTATTTGGGGTTGGCCAACTAATTTACTGTGTTTCATAAAATATTAAGGTTTGGTTCAGAATTCAGACTTTTTTTTTGGATGTGTCCAAGGAATTTAGTTTTGATTTTAGTTTATATGAATGAAATAATACAGGAAAGATGACAATCCTGCCCATAATTTATTTGTAATACAGTGGAGTAATGTTCTGTAGTACATTTCTCAAGTCCTGATAGAAAATAAATAAAATTTAAACCAGAATTTTCCTTTTGATATCTTCACCTCTCACTTAGGAGTAAAAAAGAACTTTAACTTTAACAGAAATATTGATTTGATTTATATCGTGACATATATCGATACCAACCGATATGAAAAAATTATTGTGATAAGATTTTTTTTCATATTGCCCAGCCCTACCTTTAATTAATGTACAGTTAGTACACCCTTACCAAACCCTCGGAAAACCCCCAGAAAAGGTTTATTTCATGGTGCACAACCATAAACCTACCTACTTTAGATCTCACAGATTTTATCTGAATAGACTAAAACAGCACGTATAATTATTTATGACCCACCATGGACATGGACAGTCTACAATACACCATAATGGACAGATGTAGAAACCATGAATTAGATTACAGTCTTTAATTCTCTGGCTGCACTTTTATTTATAATCACACTGTCTGTGTCACCCAAATGAGGATGAGTTCCCTTATGAGTCTGGTTCCTCTCAAGGTTTCTTCCTTTTGTCATCTCAGGGAGTTTTACCTTGCCACTGTCGCCACTGGCTTCTCATCAGAGATCAAATTTCTAAAAAAAAATTTATGAATGTATATTTAACCCTTTTCATTATTTCTGTAGAGCTGCTTTGGGACAATGTCCATTGTTAAAAGCGCTATATAAATAAAATTGAATTGAATTATTTCAGACATGAATTGCATGTGTAAAAGTGTTGTGTGCGTTTTAGCATCATTATGTTAACAGAACATGTTATTAACACCATTCTCGGTTGTGTGTCAGGCCGAGGAACTGGCAGAGAAACAGCGTGATTTGGACATGCCATCACCAGAGGCTCAGTTAATCCATGTAAGTGTGTACGTGACCGTGAGTATGTTAGGATTGATCCTTTCTGATTAAAGGTGACTGAGTTGCGTCAGGATTTCTGTACCACTCCACATACTGAATTAGTTTACAGCTTATTTACTGCTTTAAGGCTCCCAAAATCCTCACGACCCACCAATGGTCTTTACTAGAAAATTCTCTGTGTACTCCTCCTCTTCCTCATCAAAGCTGGTAATTCTGCTGTAACCTGTCAAAGGAGGATGGAAGTACATAAAGGCTATATTTATTAGAAATAGATTTTTCAACCCGAATTCTGTGATTGACTGCTATTTTTCAGCCAATCCTGAGAAATGAGGAATGGCCGCCCAGCCCGAACCCCACATCGTAGTCAAAAGCTTAAACTGTCTGGATTTCTATCTAGCGTCACGGGTCCCTGCAGTTTCTAGCTGAAACACTAGGTGGAAATACAGACCATTTATTATTTGATTAAGAAACTAAACAGTGGCCCTTTTGCACTGCTAAAGAAACCTCATATTGGGCTTGCAGAGCCGGCCCAAGGCATACTTCGAATTGTGCGACTGCTTAGGGCCACAACGCCACCAGGGGGCTCCCAAGAGCACCAAGATATCATGATAAATATATATATTTAATATATATTAAATATATTAAATAACATTAAATAATAAAACCAAATGGTATTACACTTTTTATATTAATTTTATATTAATTGAATATTTTTCCCTTAGCTCCCTTCCTCAGGCCATCTGCTTCCTTTTTTTTTTCTAGCCCAGGGAAGAAAGGGAATTGCGCAATATGCAGAGGTGGTTAGAGGGGGTATTTGGGGGGGGAGGAATCTGTTTAGGGCCCTATAAAGGCTTGGCCCGATATGTGTCTCTGAATTAAGGCCAGATTTTCTGCTCTAGTGTATTATAAATGGTAATAAACCAATTTAGACTACATCTTGATTGTGCTAGTAATCCCAGCCCCGCCCTAAATCAGTATAGGCTATTTGCCGATCCTGCTGAAAGGCTATTAGCTATTGGTTTTGGCCTGAAAAACACTAATCAGGTTCTCTCTAATACGGCACAAAGTAACAGGAAATACCCATAAAACATCTTTAGTCATATAACCAGTAGCCTTTTAAATATACACTAATTACACACACGCACAGTAAGGCCTATTCAAAACAGGGTAGACAGTGGAGTTAATGTGATACAGCTGCTTTGTAGCTCATCCATCTTTGTTTCTTTCCTTTAGGCTAAAGGTGCAGAAATGGCGCAGAAATCCAAGATGAGTGCTAACGGACTTTAATAGACTTCTCCTAGAAAAAAAATCTCGATTTGCTCCTCCACTTCCTCATCTGCATGAGGAACATGAGGGCACACCCTTACTTGCCACCATTTTTTTCCCCCACACATACACATACACTCCAGGATCTCATTAATGAACTAGAAGTATTGTTCTCACCTGTGCGCTGTGGCCTATTTTTCTTTTTTTTCCTATTTACAGAAAATGGAGAAATAGGAAGTAAGCTGAGGTGAGAGCCAGTAAGAGGTGCTTATGAATATACAGCTACAGTTTCCGTTCTTCTCATGTACATTTTGTAAATAAATTGTAAAATATCGCTGGCACATTATGAATAATTATTGTAAAGACACGCTCCTCAGTCGGACACGCCACTGTGCCGTATTTAACCGATACAGTTACGAATACGAGTATCAGTCATGCTGATTATTTTTATTTTGCATGCCTGAGTACAGACGGGTTGCGTTTCATTTCCTTTATGGATGTTATGTCAGGTTGTATTGAAAACTCAGGCATAGTAGGATGAAATAAACCAGCTTTCAATCATGCACTCAACTTTTAAGACCCAGTTTGTGTTTTAATAAATTAGTGCGATCACAAAGGAAGGTTTTTTTTCCCCCTTTTCTAACGGAATTCTATGCAGCTGCCTTTTCACTATGTAAAGATTAGTGTTTGTATTTTAAGTATATAAATTAGTATGGATGTGAACATTTGTAGACACTTTAAAGCCCTTAAAAGAGTCTTGAAACGTAACAATTTTTCCTGTTTGCATACATTTGTAAATGTTATTTTCTCTGAAGTTTGACAAAGGTTTATGTATTTGATGCATCACCAAATTAACTAAAGTCAGTGACCTATTGGCGCTATATTGCTCTGGTTATAGTTTAAGTTTTTTTTTTGAGAAAAGATTCTAACTTCTACAACATATATTTTTGTTTTTTCTGCACTGTAAAAATTAGCAGATCCTTGAAGAACCTCATGGGTTACTCCAAGAACCTAGTTGGTCCTCCTAGAACTCAAATGTTCCTCCATGCTCATAGAGGTGCCTGGAAGAATTCCTCAGTATCAAATCTGGTTCCTCAAAGAACTCATCAGAATTAAGCCTCCTAGAGGATCTTTATTTGGATATAACTGACAAGGTTCCTCAAAGCACCTTAAGAGGTTCCACCACAGTTTCAAACTGAGGAAACTTCAAATGTTGATCTTTTAACAGTGTACAGTACAATAAAACGGCAGCAGTTCAGAACAGTTATGTGCAATCCACACTGAAGTGGCAGAAAAACTGGTACACCAGTTTAATACTCGGTAGGTCCCCCATGGGACTGTGAAGGGTAAAACCCCAAAGTCAGATAAGTGTTCCTCTAACCTTAATTTGGACATGTGTGGTGGTCTGTTGTCCTGTTGAAAGAGGCTGAATCTGAATGAATGCAGGACATGAACAGGTGAAACTCGTCAGTTGAACTGGGTATCGTTTAAAAAAAGTTTGATACTGATACGATACTTTGAATCCGATACCGATACCAAAACAATACTTTTTTGATACCTTTTTCTTAATTGTAACAAAAAAATAATAAATACAACGAAAATGATCATGAGTAATCCCAGTCGAAAATAGGCGCTTTTTTTTTTTTTTTTTTTTTTTTTTTATGTACTCGGAAGTAATTTCAGTCTGTTCCTTTTTTTGGTATTGAATTTTGATACCCAGCTACACACTTGATGTTTACCTGTCAGAGATGTTTGTAGATGTACCAGGGGTCCTATGGAATGCCAGCTTTACAAACTCCTCAGCATTAGGAAGCTTCCATAGCTGTCTGACGCTTCATGTATGCACTGGTAGACACAACCAATGACGTTTGTAGGTGGCATTGCAACGCATGTCGCATAGGATCGTCTGTATTCGGTTTTTCTGGCACTTCAGTGTGTATATAAATATGTTTGAATTTGCTAGATATTTACAGTATGCAAAAGTGTACATTTTCACAAATCCCACATAAATACAGAATAATTTTTAATATGACTTTACAATTATAATCTAGGTACTGACACATTTTTATAGTAAAAGAATTACAGAAAGCTGGAATTGAAACGTTATAACATTTGCCAGCTCATACACAAGCTGCTTTTGATTATTCATTTTAGATATTTGTATAATTTATAATCTTTTAATGATGCCTTACAGCCAGATATTTTTGTTAACTATAGTGCCATTTCCTCACCACAGATTTATTTTACTATTTAAACACTATGTCAAAGATTTAAACATATATGTTAATATTCTATTGCCTATCCTGCATTGGGTATAACCCACATACCTGCCTTCCACCGTTTTACCTTCTGATTATTTAGATTACTAGATTAGTTATGTGATGTGTCTGAAATCACTCCCGAACTATACTATATAGAACACTGTGTTGGGTTGAAGTGATGGAGACACGTTGGACTAAGTGCTCAGGAAACTAATAATTCAAATGTTACAAGTTTATGTACAAAGTTAGCCTCGCTGATATCCTTCCTTATGCTGCGTACTCGTTCATTTTTAATAAGAGCCCACGATAAGATTAATAAGATAATAAGATTGGTGATGTAAAGTGTGTGGAGTCGGCGACATTTCATTTTATGCAAATTAGGAGGGAAGCAATATGGCGATAACCAATAAGAGCAGACTTTATCTCCACCGCTGTGAAACACTGCCTTTTATTTGGTTTCTAGATATTTTTTCCTACTAGAGATGGAAAAGAAGCTCGTTGTCAAACTTCCCTGTCCTGTATAAAAAGTATTTTTAGATATATTTGTGATTTGAATTTATTTGCCATCTGTAGCAGCTACAATTAGTAAAGTATGATATACGGCCTGGGACTTTGTCAAATCAGAGCACAGACGATGAGCGAACAGTGGTCTGGCGATATGGGGTGAAAAAATCGTTTCAGCTGTCAATGTATGGTAAAAGTTCATTATTGAACTAAAGGTAAATCATGTCTTTTGAGGTACTTGGTGCAGACGTATTGATTTATCGGTTTTACACTGGATTTATCCATCCAGGAATGTGCTTTGTAATTCAGCCCTGTTGTCTAGCTCCTGTTTTAGCTCAAGCGTACTAGGTTTAAACCCACAGTCAGAATTTCCTCTGGCTGCAGACATTCTTGAGGTCACCCCAGCAGATCAAGTCCACATTTTAATCTGGTACCGGTTCTGTACTGGTTTTTCGCTTTAAACCAGTGCACAGCTGTAGCCGTCGCTCGAGGCCTTGCCACTGAAAGCTTACCTGATCGATCCTTGAGTGACAAGTGCCCTTAAGCAAGGCACTTAACCCCCAAACTACTTCCTGGGTGCCATAGATCAGGTTCACTGCCCCTAGTGTGTGCATTCACCAGTGTTTCACTGCATAACTGGGTTAAATGTGGAGGTTAAATCCCTCGATCACTTCACTTCATAGGTATTAATTGGTACTAAGTGGCTGGGTTTAGCACTGGGTTTAAGCCTTGCTCAAGGGCACAACAGCAGGAGCCTGATGTTTGGGCTCAACCACTGGCCTTCCAATCAGCAACCCGGATTTCTAACCTACTACCGTCGGCCGACAGAAAACTGGAAGAGCTAGCCTTATCCAGTTAGTACACCTTCATGCTCTTTGGTGTGTGGTGTGTATCTAAGCATGAAGCTAGCTAGATATGATGGTTAATCCCTGTAATGTAGGTGTTAACTGTTCTTATATTTCTTGTTGGGGCTTTAAGCAACGACATGTTACTTTTACTGGAGAAATCGGACAGTACTGTTCTTCACAAACTATTATTATTATTATTAGTAGTAGTAGTAGTAGTAGTAGTAGTAGTAAATGAGGGCTTGTTAGATACAGGATTGAAACACAGCCTTGCTTTCTGATTTTTGTCTTTAGCCTATGCTTTGATATTTTTTTTTGCTGAAAATAGAGAAGCCCGTTTCCAAAGCAGAGTTGCCGCACAGGCACTGGCCTAAAATTCAAACTGGACTCCCGGTATACTATGTCTAGTTTTGACAGCGTTTTGAAAGCGTGCTGGTGTAGTGAGGTGGAATGCATATACGGTTTTTTTCCCCGGTGGTTTTAGCCCCGCCCTCTTAACAATATATAGTGGGAAACTGTGTGTACCTATGTAAAAACTGTAGTGTCTGGATATTTAAACCAACACCATGCAAAATGCATCATTCACAGTCAGATTGTCTGAGCTGTAATATTACTCTGTCTAGGATATTTAAGGTGCTTATGACCTGCCCTGGGTTTTAATGTTTTTAACCACCTTGTCAACTTCCCTACATGACGTGTGCATCTCCTGTGTCCTTTCCATGTATTTGGTCCTCCTGTCTTTCAGTTTTTCAATCTGGTTTCATTATCACCATGGGAACTAACTAGCGGATGAATTCACCAATGCCGATTTCCATTAAGGGCAAGTCAGCTGTGGTGTTCAAGTGTTGAAAAGCAGAATGGCAAAATAAATCCTCATTTAACAATGCAACACTGAGTCTGCGTGTGTGTTTTGTGTGTGCATGTATTGTGTTTTTATTTTTTGCATGGGTAATAAGTAGTCACGTCTTAAATACCGTCTCTCTGCTGCCTTTTTGAGTATTTTAGATAAACAATGTCTTGTTCATTTAATTGTATTTAATAACCAAGTCGAAAAAACATTGTAGCATGTTTTTGTGCGTTCTCTCCGTGCTTGTATGGGTTTTCCTCTGTGTACTCTGGTTTTCTCCCACAGTCCACATTAGGTTGAGTGCTCACTCTAAATTGCCTGTTGGTGTGAATGTGTGTCCACTGACAATAGATTGGAATGTTCAGTCAGTTTATCTTCTTCTATAGAGCACAATGTGTACAGCGAACGCCAGACTCATTCGTGCGTCGAACCGTCGCGATGCAATGGCATGTATGTATGTATGTATGTATGTATGTATGGACACTGAACAACCAACACTGAAGTAAAGTGCATTAGTGACATCTAGCAGTCCAAGCGAGGAACTACAGTTTTAAAATTGTGTACCATTTCTGAGAATTGCTAAAATATTAAACCTTTGGTAGACACAGCGATACTGCTGGTAGTGTTTGTGCTACACAGCTTCTGAGATCTGCAGTTGTAGGTTTGAGCCTCACTCTGGTCTCGATCAGTGATGTGTGTTCCCCAAGTGTCCATGCAGGTTTTTGCTGGGTACTCCGGTTACCTTCTATCTCCTGAAAAACACACAAGGTCGGTGATTTGGATGAGCTAAATTACCCTAGGTGTGAGGGTATGGGTGTGTTTGTTTGGCAGCCTATCTAGGCGGCGTTCCTGCCTTGTGCCCGATGATTCCAGATGAACACCGACCAAACCAAAACGACGGAATATGATAAAAGAAACACGTGATGCAAAATGCCACACTCAGGCCACAAACGCAACTAACTCACTGTTGTCGTTATCACCAGACTACAATTTAAACTGTACACGCATCGTGTTCAATCAGTGATTCGAGTTTTGTGTGAGCTGGTGGGGAACAATTGAAGAGAAAGATGAGGAAGATCAAGAGCATGGGCAGTCATGTCAGATGCAATCAGAGCAACAATCAGAGATCCTGTTTTGGTCCACGGCATGACGGATGATGGAAAAAGAATGACGTGTGCGCCTGAGAGTCATGATGCTGAGGCAGAATGAGTGCCTGACATAGCCTACTGTAAAAACACACATATACTGCAGTTCAATTATGTCTAGTATGTACATAAATAAATACACCAAAGTGCCAGAAAAAAATGGTACACACAAGCCTATGCAAAATACAGAGCAATGCCAGTGCGTGTACATCTATGGATGCGTCATAATGGTGTGAGGTTTGTTTAGCTGGCGTTCTCTGGGACCCCTGGTACACCTACAAACCTCTCTGACAGGTGGGTGAGCGTTAAGTGTGCCTCCTTTCTGACAAGCTACACCTGTTCATGTCCTGCATTTATTCTGATAGAGACTCCGAATTACGGTTTAAGGAACACTTAGTTTAGGGTTTTGCCGTTCACACCTCTGAGTCACAAGATGTCAGAATTGTGGACCGTTCTGTAGATGTTCACACTATGCCTATAGAATATTACTGGATTTCTGCAGTCATATGCTACTAAAAAGTATTAGACTCATGTACCAGTTTTTGTGGCAATTTCTTGTACATAAATAAACATAGGTTTCATAAATTCAGTCGTTTTCTTATCCGCTTCATCCGTAAGGGTTACGGTTTGTTCAAGCCCACCCGGAATCACTGGATACAAGGCAGGAATACACCCGTGACAGGGCGTCTAGGGCAGCCGTGGCCTAGTGGTTAGGAAACCGGTCTCGTGACTCGATCCCCACCCAGGGCAAGACATGACTGAGGTGCCCTTGAGCAAGGCACCTAACTCCCCTAACTGCTCCTCGGGCGCCGTGGTTTGGGGCTGCCCCCCGTGCCGGGCAAGTGTGTTCACTGCCCCCTAGTGTTCACTGGTGTGTGTGTGTGTTTCACTGCACGGATGGGTTAAATTCGGAGGTCACATTCCTTCTGTGTGGAAACACAGTAAGGCAAAATACTTTCATTTCATTTTATTTAATGTAATTTTAATTTTATTCAGTTCATTTCATTATGAAATGTTAAAGTTATCACCCTGAAGCTGATTTTCCTGCAACATAATGTCATGACATGTTCTTATTACCACTGAAAGACATTTAAAGGTGTGAAATGTCCAGAAAACATTGTATTTATTCATATCATTGTAACACTTCATGATAAGGCTAGATGAACTGACACTAATTAATGCATTCACTCAAGGTGAACTCATCTGAAAGTAATGACCCGTTAAACAGGACCAAATAAATGAGATGTGTATTAATAACTGAAAGGTTAACTTACTCAACACTGACTAATTCCTGTACTGATGAATGATGAAGAGGAAGCTAATGAATGCTTTATTTAATGCATGAATACACTGAAGTGCCAGAAAAAAAGCGAACACCAGTCTAATACTTGGAAATTCCTCTTCAAGAGGCATTGAATTCAGATGTTACTTAGACATGCCTTCACCCAGAGTCTTTGTACAGCTATTCAATTCAATTCAATTCAATTTTATTTATATAGTGCTTTTAACAATAGACATTGTCCCAAAGCAGCTTTACAGAAAAT
>JAOVVF010000008.1:150822-161770 GCA_028565595.1 Duopalatinus emarginatus
GGGAGTTAGGTGCCTTGCTCAAGGGCACCTCAGTCGTGTCTTGCCCTGGGCAGGGATCGAACCCACAACCTTCCAGTGAAGAGACCGGTTCCCTAACCACTAGGCCACGGCTGCCCCTAAAAAAGAAATATGTAATACTGTGTAACAGAAAATGACTCAATATGACAAATGAAATGCAACAAACTGAATGCTACATAGATAATAAAATAAAAAAAATAATAATTCTTCAGTAAGCTGTGCCCACAAATTGATATACTGAAGCCATGAGTTAATGTTTTGAAACCACATGAATTTTTATATTGAAGCCATGAATTATGCAACTATAGCCAATGGCGTATTATGTTTTAGCATGAATTATGTCATTCTTAATACATATTACATATTTGGCACAGATGTTTGAAACAGGGGTGTGTTTCCCTATAGAGATTAATCTTAGTGCCTGATCATTACACTACCAACCTTACTAACAACGATGTAATTTTAAGAACACCAAATTTGCATGTGTTCGCATTCCCAGAAGAGAATTTGTAAGGTCAGGCACTGATGTTGGATGAGAGGACCTGGTTCCCGATCTCCATTCCCCAAAGGTGTTGGATGGTGTTGAGGTCAGGGCTGTGTGGGCCAGTCAAGTTCCTCCACACCAAATTCACCCAACCTTGCCTTTAGGGACCTTTCTCCCCAAACTGTTCTCACAAATTTCCCGCAAAGCACAAAATTGTCCATAATGTTTGGTATGATGAAGCATTAAGATTTCCCTTTAATGGAACTAAGGGGGCTAGGGCAACTTCTGAAAAAACTACCCAACAGCATTATCCGTTCTCCACCAAACTGCACAATGCACTCAGGCAGGTAATATTTGCTATAACGATATTCGCCAAACCAAGACTGCCAGATAGAGAAGCATGATTATTTGCTTCACAGAACACATTTCCATTGCTCCAGAGTCCAGTGGTGGCATGCTTTACACTATTCCATCTGATGCTTGGCACTGTGCTTGCATGCAGCTGCTTCGCCTTGGAAATCCATGCCATGAAGCTCCCTGGCCAGAGTTTTTGTGCTGATGTTAATGCCAGAGGAGGTATGGAACTGAAGTTGTTGAGTCAGCAGAGTGTTGGTGACTTTAACACACTGTGCCTCTAAGCACTCAGTGACCTGGCTCTGGCTGAGCTGCTGTTCTATTACAGAACAACACTCAAATTTATTTATGTCCTGCCTTCTGATTGGTTTGGCCTCTTCCAACAGGACAATGCACCTTAGATCACTCATTTGAGTTTGGGGTCTGCAGGAAGTGTCGTGTTCATTGCCTACAAAATATTTCCGCAAGCTTGTGAAGTCCATGCTCCATGGGGGGCCTACCAGTGTTGCATGGCATCCCAGATGTGTTTAATAACACTGAGATCTGGTGACTGGTGGGAATGGCAAAACCCCAAAATTAGATGAATGTCACTGTAAATATAATATGGCGGAAAAGTGGTGGCCTCTGTTGTTTTGAGGGTCAACAGCAGATGAACTTAAAGATAAGACGTACTTAATAAGTTAGAATGGGTCAGAATACTTGCTACGTTAATTACTATGTTAGTTATGAACGGTTTTGGGAAACATTCATAAATTTAAGGATGTTTTTATGAAGGTTTTTGGGAAACCCACCCCAGATCTTTATTAGGCAGCACTGTAGAGTTGTGCAATACTCTTGTATTTATTTTTAAGCTCTTAATTGTTACGAGACCAGAGTTTCACATTTATGGTTCTTCTGGCTCAATAAAAAAAAAATATGATTTCATAATAATAATAATAATACAAATAATAACCAGTATTTATCATGTTGATTCTGTTCCTAGAAAGGTTTTATAGGAACCTAATACAATCTGGTATTACTTAAAGGAATGATAGAAATCTGTCCTTTTTTCTTTCGTTTCTTTTCTAAAGAGTGTGGGGGAGCTTTGAAGGCTGAGGAGGAACCTGGAGATCTGTACTCTCATGCTCAGTTCGGTGATAATAACTACAGTGCTGCTGAGGAGTGTGAATGGGTTATTTCAGCTGAGAAAGGATTTGGAGTTAAGCTCGTCTTCAATATTTTCGATTTGGAGGATGAGGCAGAGTGCACATACGATTACATGGAGCTATTTGATGGAAATGACAATAAAGCACCATGCCTTGGGCGATACTGTGGATCTGGGGTAAGGATTCTATTAATCCTCAGGTTTCTTAAAATTCCAGAATCTCTTTGTTGTAATCGGTTCATAACCTCCACCATGCCCAAAAATCCTCTACCATGCCCAAAATAAATGTACAAATATTGGTTTACCTATAAACCAACCTCAACAATCAATCCCGTTTAAAAGTCATTAATACCATTCATTTCCGTTTCTGAAAAGATCTCAATCTCCCTAAACATCCCACTAAATCCCACTTACCAGCAACCACTTAAATCCTCACCAAACCTTCAGACCCCATTAAAAATCCCACAACAAACCTCCTGTAAATCTCTGTGCTCTCACTCATCCACTTCTTCTAACTTCACCATAATCTCTCAATACCATCCCATTGTTTGCCACACAAGTCTCCACAAATGTGGGAAATTCCCACATTTTGCCGACCCCATACCTCT
The DNA here is from genome assembly GCA_028565595.1 of Duopalatinus emarginatus. Classification (NCBI taxonomy): domain Eukaryota; kingdom Metazoa; phylum Chordata; class Actinopteri; order Siluriformes; family Pimelodidae; genus Duopalatinus; species Duopalatinus emarginatus. The sequence continues at coordinate 153,431 of JAOVVF010000008.1, forward strand.
CATCAACTTCACAAACAAACTTGTTAGGTCAAAATTCCCACTTCTGACATCAGAATGTTAGATCAAAATTCAAGATAGAAGGTTTTGATCTCAGGTTTAAAACTTGGTCTTAACACCAGAGTTCTATGTACTATATATATATATATATATATATTTGTATATTTCTGTTGTTGTTGTTACTGCAGCCTCCAGATGAAATTTATTCAGCCGGTGATTCCATTGTCATCAAATTCCACACGGACGATACAATCAGTAAAAAAGGATTTCACCTCCAGTACACCAGCACCAAATTTCAAGACATGCTCCACACCAGTAAGTGACTCAGTGTCATGTTCTGGGGCTTTTACCTCCTACGAACCCACCGTAACCTTCCATAAAGATTTCTCTCCATGGATTTCTTCCCTTATACATGACCAGGTGACTCAAATCTGTATCTGAATGTTTTATGTGTTGGTGAAGGTGTACAAAGAGAAATAAGTAAACTAGAATGTCTCGCAAAAGGTTTGGTTAGAAAAATGAAGGAGCTCAGTCAGAAGGACATGCTCAACTAAAGACAAGCTAACAAGTCATGAAAGCTTCTAGCGTATTAGAGCCAATACACACTTGGGTCAACCTCTGTGTCATGTTGTTGTTCAGTGTCTGTGGTATCTATAAATACAAAAAGATGACCAAAGGCTAAAAACGGTCATATTGTTAATCTTGTTCTTCCTCAGCACATAGTTCAGTATCACTCAACAACCAGTACTAGCCTCAGGTTGAAGATGGCTGGTTATATATGGTATTTTGATGGTGATGGTAGCTCAGTGGTTCAGATGATGGGTTTCTATACCAAAGGTCACAAATTCAAACCAATTAAAACAACTGCTCAGATGTATAAATGAGATAAATGTAGCCCAAAGACTGTGATGGTAGCTGAGCCAAACATTTTAGCAATACCAACCTTGTAGCTCCAGTGCAAACCTAAGTTTTAGCCACCGGACATATCTTCATAAATCAATAAAATTTATGGTAAATGCGAAGCTACCTTTGGCCCTACTATCTATCTCCCTATTCATTTATTTATGTATCCTTTGGCTTTACTAGAAAGAAAAATAAATATAGAGTTATATTATTAAGATGGATAAATGGTTGGTTCTGCAGTGATTTTAACAGATTAATAAACATTTTTCAAGACTGTGTCTGTCTCTCTTATTTCCTCTTTTACCCTGTCAGGATTACGGTTTAGTTGCGGAATTCTTTCGTCTGTTGTTTCCTTTCAAGCACTTGGACATGTTTTGTGCACCTTTTTCAACAGGCTTCTGCAGATCTCAGACCACAGCTGAAGTAATTGCTTTGGGATCCTGTTCAAACAGACCATTTATGCCCCTTACTGTTCAGTGGTGGAACTGTAGAGAAGCTGCTGTAGTTACCATGCTGTAATAGAACTCATATGAGGAAACAATCCATATTGTTAAAATACTTTAAAACCAAACTGGGTGTTGTATATTCTTAATTATACATTGTTATGATTATATTATATCATTATAGGACCATAATAAATTATTTAATAAATTCCAAAGCAATTTTTCAGGGTTGTAATTTTTCCATTTACCAAAGAATAACGTACATATTTTTTGCCATTTGAAGTTATAGTTTATGTTGTGTATGTATCTAAACATTGTGTTCGATAATGTTGAGATCTGGTGACTTAGGTGAGAATGGCGCAACCCCAAACTCAGATAAGTGTTCCTCTACTCATAATTTGTGTCTTTAACCATGTGTGGTGGCGCATTGTCCAACTGGAAGAGGCCAAACTCATCAGAATTAATGCTGGACATGAACAGGTGTAACTCTTTAGAAAGGAGGCACATATAGTGTTCATCTGTCAAAGATATTTGTAGATGTACCAGGGGGAGCATAGGCTCATCTGTATCAGTGGCTGTTTTTAGTCAGAGTTGTTTTGTTAGCTGTTAATGCAAGCAGTTTTGATGGTATGACTGTTTGGTTTATATATAGGAAAAGGACAGAAAATATATTAAATGATAGGGCAAAAACAGGAAGCCCAATGGACCCAAGAGAATGAAACTATTCAAGAGACTGAAGTGCAAGTGCATTAACCTAGAGCACTCCCCAATGACTAGGAAATCCATTCAGTGTAACAATGGTTGATTTCCCAAAATTTTGTTGATTTAGTCGCAGTTAATGGACTTGATGTCCGGAAATCCTCTCCTCAAATACACGAGCCAGAATTGAGCAGGCAAATTTACAGTAAAAGATGAAAATGTCATATGAATAGCAGCATTAACAGTCTGTCCTTTGCCCAAAAATTCATACACGCTTACACACATTTTATACAGGGTGAATTTTTTCAAATGATTACCACATTGTGCATGTCAGTAGTTTTAAGACCCAGATAACCATTTCTCACAGCAGGATCGCTGATTTACCAGAAAACTAATGACAGCTGTATTTATTAATCATTAAATATGGTTCAAATCTGTGTAGTATACTGGAGTCTGTATACTATATTGCACCCCTAAATGGTTGCAATAATTTTCAAATGTTTATTTATTGAATATATGTATCATGAGAAATTACATAAATATAAATGAATAAATACATAAATAAAGAGTTTCATATAAATAAATAAATGAATGAATACAATTATGTCATGAAAAGGGGCATGCTAAAATAAATGTCCTAAATTTGGTAACACATTTCAATATATCAGTGTCTATTTGGGGCATTTCTACATTAATTAACCAATTAAACATTTAAGCAATTAATTAATTAATTAATTGGTTGATTGATTGATTAATTAATCTATTTATTTTTGTATTTATCTAAGTGGGTGCATGGTATTAACCTCAGTCTGGGGCAGGATTGGTTAAAGAGATCATTTTAACTCTATTACTACTCCCATGGCCTACAATGGCTGCTTTCTGCTGCACTGGATCTGTGCCAGCGTTGCCTCTAGCTAGCTGTAAGAACCATTGCCAAGTTGTTGACATTTATGCATCATATATGTAGATAAAAGGAGAAAAAAGTTAATGACATTGCATTCCCTTGCAAGTTTTCATTTAGGTCAGAGTACATTTGAATCAGTTAGGCAAAACAGACCTTCTGTAATTTTATGTCCTGTATTACTAATGTATTTTTTTTACAAACCATTGCTGATGATTTAAGATCACTTCACTAATTAAAAAACAAAGCTATTTAATTTTACTCTATAAGAAAAGCTAAAAGGTGTTTTTTTTCTCCATGACAGTGTTTGTCATTTCATAGCAAAACACAGCTAATCTGCTAACAACTATGGAGATGGGCTGTAAGACTGAACACCAAATCAGAAGTTGGTAATGGTACATGTATTTTCTGTGCTATTTCGCCATTAGCTGAAAAAATATTCTTAACTTTTGATCGGGCCGGCAAGAAGCATGTTTGGGTGGGCTGAAGCCACTCATGACCATAGCTGGGTCATTTCAGTGTTTGAGGACAATCTCTGTTCTATTAACATTATAGTCAATAAAATATACATAGTTTACAGATACATAAAACCAACTGCATAAATATTTTCTACAAATTATGAATAAAAACATTTGTTTTGGTATATTTATATATAAAAATATTTGGTATTTTATTTTCTTTTTTCATTTAAATATTAAACATTCAAGCAACATTTGGGCTTGAATGAAATGAATGAATGAAAGTGAACTATTTTGCCTTACTGTGTTTGCACACAGAAGGAATGTGACCTCTGTATTTAACCCATCCGTGCAGTGAAACACACACACCAGTGAACACTAGGGGGCAGTGAACACACTTGCCCAGAGCAGCCCCAAACCACAGCGCCCGGGGAGCAGTTAGCAGAGTTAGGTTCCTTGCTCAAGGGCACCTCAGTCATGTCTTGCCCTGGGTGGGGATCGAACCCACGAGACCGGTTTCCTAACCACTAGGCCACGGCTTAATCAATATAAGTGTCAAAAAACACTGTAAAAACATACTTTACTTCACTCATAAAATGATAAAAAATATTTTTTTCAGTGCATAAATAGTGGAAAAATATCATTTTATTTCTGTCCTATACTTTCTGTCAGGCCTGTTACGATGAGGGGGAAAGACCCCAGGAAATTACTGGGAAACTCATTAGGTATAACAATGTTTCATTTCCCAAAAGTTTGTTGATTCAGTCACAGCTAATGGACTTTAAGTTAATGTCCGTAAATCCTCTCATCAATTACATGAGTCAGAGATGTGCAGGCAAATTTACAGGAAAAGATGAAAAAGTCATGTAAATAGAAGCCTTTACAGTCAGTCATTTGCCCAAAAATGCTTACATACATGCTTACACACATATTACACACTATGAATCTTTAGAAATGGTTACCACATGGTATGAGTCAGTAGTGTGATTTGAATTTATATGAACACACCAGTCACATGTTTATAAATCCTCAATGAACTCATGATATCTTAGTAATTTAATGAGCTATTAGTCTAATGGGTAAAAATAAAAATAAAGATTTTTAAAAACAATTTTTTTCAGTATTGTAGATTATATTATTTTGTATCAAACATAACAGACAATACCTGCACCTTGAGTCACACTGAGTTACCTGAGTCACAAGCAAACACAACAATATAAAACACATTAACTGTCTGAACATATATAGTGAAATAACCAGTGGCGGATGGTGAAAAATATTTATTTTAATTCCCCTATTGGCATTAAAACAAATCAGCAAACTAATAGTTATCAGAGTAATCATAAATTGCAGCTCTAATATGTTTATATACTGTAGATGGTACAGTATGAATCATGTCTGTGTGTGTGCATGTACACACACATCCAGTTACCCACGTGTCTGCTTTGTAAAATTACAGGAAAAGCCGTAAATGTGATTATGTTGCGTGTATCTTGATTAAGCTCTTTGATCTTTAGTTTCTCCATCAGAATTTTCCTCTCAAATGGATTTCGGAGAACAGACCTTACTGAATTTGGAGGAGGCTGTAACTGTCATGTGACTTCACTCCACTACTAACTGACTCTGCTTGGGGCGATAAACAAAGCACCCTTTAGCCAATTAGACTCAAGGATGTTTGAATGAAATATTGTATTCTTTAAACAGTCATAACCTATGATCAAGCTTGCTGAGGCAAGAAGGGTTTGGGTTTGATTTCTCGGCCAAGCCTCAAGGGTCCTTACTGCGTCCTTTCTGTCTAGAGTTCTTCCTGTGTCTATATGGGTTTCCTACATGAGCTCAGATTTCCTTCTACAGTCCGAAGGCATGTAGTCAGGTAAATCTGAGATACTAAAATTGCCCTTATTTATGAGTGTGAGTAAATGATGTAAACTTAATATGATTGGATATAACATAATTACTGTGTGATAGAGCAATATCTCAGGCTTTCAATCTGTAGTCACAGAAGTAACAATAGAATTAAAATGAAATGCAATGGAAAAGGATGCAGCTTTTGAGTGGATACTGCACTTTATCTGCTCTGTGCTGAAAAAAAAAAAACATTGGTAGAGAAAGAAAGACAGTGAAATAATATAAGAAAAGATGACAATTCTGCACCTAATACCTGGGTCACACACAGAAAGCAGAACATTCTCCATGTTAATCTCTCCTATGATGCTGTGGCTGCGTAATGTCCAATCTGTTACAGTTATTAAATGAGTCACACACAGACCAGCATCTTTCATAGGGATCATCAGGTAGGCACCTCCATTCATTTGTGTTTTGCTGAATCATGCCCACAACACCTCCAAGACCTCTCAGCAGTGAGGTCTGGCATCCCAGACCAACTCCCTTCTAAGTTCAGCTCACAAACCTACTACTTATGCTCTAACGCACACACTATATACACCATTCGTTATACACAAAATTTAAATCCACCTTGGCCTTCCCAGTGGCTAGGGCTATAAACCAGCCTCACTGGCACCGTTAATGCATGCTCAGGGCCACTAGTTCCATGTAGAATTTACCCATTGTATTATTTATAAATCTTTAGCCGTGCCTTTATCTTTTCCACTCACCCTGAGCCCTTTTTATCCACAACCACTGACTAGCCCTTTCAGCTACATCTGACGGTTCTTCTACAGCTGTCCTTAGCACACAGCCTTTAAATAAGTGGTTGATGTGGTACAGTGGTAACATCATTGGGTTCCCATGTGAGAGACCTGGGTTCGATTCCTTGTCTGGGCAGCCAGTCTGTGCTACACCAATAAGGGTCCTTGGGCAAGACTCCTAACACTACGTTGGCCTCCTGTAATACCAGTAACCTTGTATTGCTCTGGATAAGAGCGTCTGCCAAATGCCGTAAATGTACATGTAAATCCGAATTCAATTAGCAGAGACATGGTGGAGTTTGCTACAAAACCCCTAACACCTATCTCTACTGGTCTAATATATGCCTGCCACCCATGCTCTCTCACTTCAGCTACTAGATCTGAATACAGTACAGTTACAGTAATACAGTCAGACAGGTTTTTTCATTTTCTTATTCAAAGTAGTTTTGCTTATACTGAAATTACCTGTGGCAGTGTCCCATAAACCAGAAGATACTGAAGAAAATAACACTTCCCCTTAACCTCACTCATGATTCGATTAAAAGAAAGGTAATGTAATGTTTCATTCAATTATTTATTTAATTATCATGAAACAAAACAGCAGCTAGATTGTGAATCTCATTTAAGACCTATTTAAATGTTTTTTATACAGAAAACGTTTGTGATGTGACATCATGAACACTATTAATCAAGTGGTATCAGGTTGTTTGCAATTTATATACAGTAGGGCTGGTTTTAGTCTGATAAATCATGGTGGGAGGGTAGAGGTAATATGTGGGCAACTTGGGTGGTAGCCCAGAGGTTAGAAAAGCAAACTAGTATATCAGTAATATGTCTAATGTTGTATTTTTTTGTATCATGTCAAGACAGTGGCGGAGAAACTGTGCTCCTCTATCATTTGTGTGAAAATACAAAAAAGTTTTAGAAGATGTACCAATAGGGCAGAGTTTGTTGGGCATATCATGTAAGCATTTAGCGTGAATGTAAATATAATTTTTCCATTCATTCATTCATTCATTCATTCATTCATTTATCCAGTTAGGTATTTCTCTATATAAGTGGGTACATAAACCACAGTATAAACCTCTGTCAGAAACTCCAGCACCACTCTTCTGCCACCTCCTGACACTCGGTCAGAAGCAAATCTTCCCCACTCTCCCTCACCAGTCTTTTAACGCTTCCAGGTTGCCTTTTTAATTCTCTTTTCACCTGTGTTCTGTTCCTGCAGTCTGTCACACACTGGTTGTGCCTACCCGAAGCAAACACTCCGCCCGATGTGTACCAAGCATGCTCGGTACATTCCACTAATTAAAAAACTAAGGTAATTAATTTTACTCTTTTCTTTTTTTTCTCCATTACTTTTTTCTCCATCACTTTTGAATTAAAATCAGGTATTGGTCTTAAAGTTTGAGCATCAAAAACATAAAAAAAAATTAGATTAACATTAACAGTGTGTGCCATTTAACACCACAATACATCTAAGCTGCTAGCCTCTTTGTTGATGAGCTGTAAGACTGCCCACCCAATTAAAAGTTACAGGTTACAGTTTTTTTCCGTGCTATTTTGCCATCATCTGAAAAAATATTCTTAACTTTTGATTGGGCGGGGCAAGAAGCACATTTGGATAGGCTGAGGCCACCCATGGCCATAGCTGGTTCATTTTAGCATTTGAGGACAATCTCTGTTTTGTTAACATTATAGTCAATAAAATATAAATACGTAGTTAACAAATACATTAAACCAACTGCATAGGTATTTTCCACAAATTAAAATAAAAACATTAAAAATGTGGTATTTCAGTTTCTTCTTTAAATATTAAAAATTCTATCAAAAGTTGCAACTGTAGTTAAATTGTATGTCCTTGGGCTTAATCAGTATAAGTGTCAACAACTAGCAGTTTTTACCTTAAAATTAACTACTAACTAAATACTGACTTCATTTCATTACAAAGAAGATAAGCATGCAAGGAGTGGTAAGCCAGTTCATTTCCGTCTGGTTTATTTGTAAAAGTAAAATATATATGAAAATGTCATTAAAATCTTTGTTGAATAAATAAGTTGTTATCATCAACCCTGTTATAAAAAAAGCCTTAACAGTGCTGAAACTACTGCATTGTATTCATGGATGAGAAACAAAAGGCCTAAGGATGTACATATAGATTTGTCTGTAGATACAGATTTCAGTAAATAAAACAATTATAAATGTATAGTTTTAATTTCAATTCAATTCAATTCAATTCAATTTTATTTGTATAGCGCCTTTAACAATGAACATTGTCTCAAAGCAGCTTT
>JAOVVF010000008.1:191881-209931 GCA_028565595.1 Duopalatinus emarginatus
TAATCATGTGTCTAGTCTGGTGATGCTGTGCCAACTGTAATTGGTCAGCCACTTCACTTTCACTGTAGCCTCCTGGTTTTGGCTAACAGCAATGGAACGTGATGTGATATTCTGCTGTTGTTGCAGATCAGCTTCAGGTTTCAAGATATTGTGCTTTTTGAGATACTTTTCTCCTTATCGTAGTTGTAAAGAGTAATTACCATGGCATCCTTATAGGCTCAAACCATTCTGCTAATTCCCCTCTGACCTCTATTATGAAGTATAACTGATGCTCACTGGAGGTTTCATATTCACTAGTCTGTGTCTTTCACTGCACGTATGGGTTAAATGTGGAGGTCAAATTCCTCCGTGTCCAAACCCAGTAGGCCGATCTCATCTTTCACTTTCTTTGACTTGTAACCTGTAACCTGTAACATGATTTGCTCAGAGGACAATCCCATGAACATGCAGGTGTACATGCATTCCTAATAAAGGCTGGTGGTTGCATGTCAAATATATGAAAAGGCTGGTCACAAAAGATTCAATATACATGAATAGCAGCAATAATTAATCAGTCTGTATATTGTATAATACCTTACACAATACAACAATTGAAAACATATCCATGCCATGTTGATTTAGCTGTAAAATGGGCTGCACTGTTTATGTCTTTGTTTCTGTGTATACTCTTAAACATCCAGGTGATGTAAGCGATGCAATAGAAGAACATTTCGTTTTTGTTTTTTTACAATCGGAAAACCAGATAAGTTACAAATTATACATATTTATTGTACGACTATGCTCCAGTTACTAATAGTAGCTTTATTGTTTAAATCGGTCCTATATTATTTATTGGAGGCAGCCATGGATCAAAGTTAGGGAACCAGTCTTGTGACCGAAATGTTGCCAGTTCGATCCCCTGTACCGAAAAGAGACAGCTAAGTGCTCTTGGTAAGGCACCTAACCCCCAGCTACTCCCTGGGTGCTGTGGACAGGGTTGCCCACCACTCTGATTACTCTAAACAGCCCTGTAGTGTGTTTTGCTGCAAGGATGGGTTAAATGCAGGCGTCAAATTCCTCTATGTGCAAGCATGTTACGTCGCAGCCGTGGCCTAACCAGAAGGTCGCGGGTTTGATCCCCACCCAGGGCAAGACACGACTCAGGTGCCCTTGAGCAAGGCACCTAACTCCCCTAACTGCTCCCTGGGCGCCGTGGTTTGGGGCTGCCCCCCTGCTCCGGGCAAGTGTGTTCACTGCCCCCTAGCGTTCACTGGGGTGTGTGTTTCAATGCATGGATGGGTTAAATGCGAAGGTCACTTTCCTTCTGTGTGCAAACACAGTAAGGCAAAATAGTTCACTTTCAAAATAGCTTACTTTTAAAAAATAGTTCAATAATCGTTCAAGCCTAAAAAACACTAGGGAGCAGTGAACACACTAGAGGGCACCGAACACAACCCTAACCATGGCTCTCGGGAGCAGTTAGGGGGTTAGGTTCCTTACTCAAGGGCACTTTATTCGAGTCATGTCTTGTTGGCAACCTTTAGGTCATAATACCAGCTCCCTAACCCATGGCTACCCCAATGCAACAAGAATGCCATTGTCCTTCTATGGCATCGCTCTGGAGATGATTTTCTAGCACCTTCATTTTTTTTAAAGTGTAGTGTGTAATAGTAGCGAATAGCTTAGCTAATTAACAATGTTGTAAACTGCTGGAAATATCTTTATTACATGTCCAAGACATTTTATTGTGCTGTACAATGATCTGTTTGCACTTCTATGGGACATAACGTGTTCTATCATGGCCTCATCCGATACAACATTGCACTCTGTCTTTTAACGTCAAGCCATTTCGGATGACTAGAATACAGCCTCCAACCTCCTATGTAGTGCATTAGGACAAATACACAGCCATAATCACTGTATACTTTACTATTAATTTCTAGAGTGTATCACATAATGGCACAACAGGGAGACCTACTGCCATATGGGCAGTATAATATACTTACTATAGTTATTGTATCTTATTTATTAGTTCATTTGGGGGGGATACACCTCCTTGTACAGTGTGTGCAATACATTAAATTAAACTTATAATACGTCCATTATGCAGACATGTCAAGTTCAGGTCTCGAATGCACTACATAGACAATGATATAATAGCACCTGCACTCTGTTTGGAGTACTATAATCCGACTACACAGGGCATATTAAATGCACACCCGGTGTAGTGCACTACACTTAACAGGGATCCATTTGCTTTGATTCACCTCTGTAATAAATATACAAGGACACACCACTGAGACTGAAATCAAAGCACGTACACTCCCTTGAGTCCACTGTACAAGTACAAGTTTGATTAGGACAATCAAAACTATCTGTATTAGTATGTCATAAAGACAAGACAATGTCACTGTCCTGTCCGTGTTTCATCTCCTGCATGAATATAATGTCGACCTATGGAGTTCTGTGTGCAGAGGAGAGTGTGTATTCTGTATGTCCTTCTGTAAATTGTCCTGCCGCTGTTCAGGTTTGTTTAAACTGTCTGATTCTATGCCTGCAGATGAGTGTACATTTTATTAAAGGCTTGTGTTATGAAATGTTTGCTTTCCTCTCTTTCATTGTTATACATTTTGTTTAAATAGGGCACCAATCCATAGAAGTTGACTGATACACTGATCAGCCATAACTTTAAAAACCACACCACACTAATGAGAGGTGATGTGAATTACATTGATTATCTTCCAAGGACCTACCCAGTACTGGTACACCAGTTTTTCTTTCACTTTAGTGTATATTTAAAAAAAAAAAAAAACTGCAATGCTTTGAAAAGGCTTGAATAGTCAGTCATTATCTTATCCGTGTAGTCCGTCAAGGTTGTGGTTTGTCTATCACAGGGTATCACACACACCTATTCGCTCAGACCTAGGGGCAATTTAGCATGTCCAATTCCCCTATCATTTGTGTTTTTTGAGAGGTGGAAGAAAACCTGAGCACTGGACAAAAAAACACCCACAGGCACATAGGAACAACACACCAAACTCTACCTCCACTCCACACACACTACCTGCTGCACCACTGTGCCCACCCAGGCTTGAATACATGCTTCTATTTGTCTAAAAGTTTTAGCTGCACAAAATAAAACAGGGTACCACACACACACACCAGGGGCATACCTCACAGTATATCCAATTCTTCTACCATGTGTGTTTTTTTTATAAAGGAAGTGGGAGGAAAACGGAGCACCCTGTGAAAACCTACAGGGAGACGGGGTGAACACATTAAACTCCTCACAGACAGTGATCAGAGTGAGGGTTGAACCTACTACCCCAGATCCATGGACACACACACACAAACACACTACCTGTGGCACCACCATGCCGTAAATTTCCCGTTAAAATTAGGGGCAAATTGGGGGAAGACTTGGCCTTGTGGTTGGGGTACTTGTGTCGTGACCCGAAGGTCCTGGGTTCGATCGCCGCAACCAAAGGACATCGCAACCAAAGTGCCTTTGAGCGAGGCACCCCAACTTCTCCAGGTCCACTTTGGTTTTGGACTGCCCCTGGTGTGTGTTTCACTGCACAATTGAGTTAAATGTGGTGAGGTCACTTCACTTTCACTTCATTTTACTTCACTGCAATAAAATAAATAATATAAAATTAATAAAACAAACCAATAAAAACTGATGGTCTAGTGCGCCACCTGCTGGACAGCGCTAGTGTTGCAGCCTACTTGGACAGAAAGCAGACTTTTAATTTGTAAAATATACAAACATATATTTTTTTAGGTGTACAGTTTAATTCAAGCACAAACAAGAGCAGACATGACACACGCCATGTGAGCTTCTACCATGTTTTAGCTTTGTACAGATTCAGCGCTAGACAAAACAATAAAATGAGACACCGTTTCCGGTCTCGGACTTTTATTCTATTTTAAAACCACCATTTCCGGTTTCCGCTTACTTACCGCGCTATTGTGCTAACCCAGGTTTCTGTACCGGTTTGGTTGTGTTCCTCTCAGGAAAGCGGCTGTGATTTTAAAGTAGATATGTCGGTGTATATTATTTGTAAATGTGATATATAGTGAGGAGAAGGATCGTATCGCTTATATGTGCTTTAAACGGGTGAGTTTGTGAGCTCTGGGTGTTTATAGAGTTAAGAAATTAGCCAAGTCTTTTTATTAACCGCCTCAGCTAGCAAGCTTTGTTTAGGTTTAGGACTTCTCTGTGTTGGCTTTTAGTCACACAATTTAATTTATTTTCAGCTTTTATTGCTTCTTATACTATTATAATACGCTATATCATCTTTTCCTGTTTTAACCTTTATAACTGTGTTGTGTGTGCTGTTATATAGACACATAAAGCCGGTTTTGTGGGACTTTTATCTATGTAAATGCTATTTAATGTTAATATAATTTACTTTTCCTTATTTGTCTTTTATTCGATATTTCAGACAAACCCAAACACCACATTTAATCCGACTTATTTCGCTAAACTCACTTTCTATACGTGTAACGGCGAGCTGAGCTAGCGTTTATCCCAGTGCGCATGCGCAGTATGCGTTGTGTTGATGCTGTCAAATGACACTGGCACGTGAAAAGGAAACTTATGGTAGAGAGAGCATGCACATAAAGTATTGCTTTTACAGTCTGAAGTGTTTGAGCAGGATGGACCGGATGGTGCAGCCGTAGGGCTTGTGGTTAGTTGTGGCTTGTGGGCTCCAGGTTCGAGTACCGCACCAGACAAGACTCGACCGAATTGCCCTTGAGCAAACCATCTATTATTGACTCCAATTGCTCCCTGGGTGCCGGCTGCCCACTGCTCTGTGTGCTTACTGACCCATAGCGTGGGTTTCATTTCATGTATTTGTCGATTCCACTGCACAGTGGGCAAAACAGTAAAGAAAAGACAAGGAGATGACCTGAGCTGGACAGACTAAATCACAACAGGAGTCCTGGAGAGCTGGTGTCCAGCACAGCTTGTTTTTTTTTTTAACATTTGCCTGTTGCCGGTTGTGTCTGAGTAGAGAAACCACCAAGCTGTGCTGGACGCCGGAGCTCCAGTACACAAATTGTGCACCCCTGGACTTGAGAGATTAAAGCCCTGCTGAGGGGTGAATCCCACTTCACCACTGTGAGTCAGTTGGAAGCTGTTACCCGAAGTGAAAATAGTCCAACACGTCTGTGAAAGAAAAGAGTCACATTAAGAAAAACAAAACAAACCAGGAAACAACAGTTTAAATGTGCAAGTTGTTATGGGGTGTTTTGGTTTAATAGTTACTTTCTTGGTGATCATTTTTCTATTATTATTGTCTAAATAATGACTTAGCTTGACCTTTTCCATTCTTGCTTTACAGAAACATGCCCATGATGGACGTCTGGTTCAGAAAGAAAGACTGAAATTCTTCTGGAGCGCTATGGAATAAATCAAAAACAGCAAGAACTAAATGTTGAGCTCTTCGGCTTGGATTTTGCCTCCTGGTGTCCTCAATAAGCAGCGCTGAGGTTGTGCCCATGAAGGCCTTGTTTCAGCGCAGGCTTCAGAAACTGAGGCTCTAAACGCAGTAAAATCTGCAATCCCTGTGTGTGCCTGCTCGCTGCCCCGGGTGTCTACAGCCATGGAGTCGTATCTTTTCCCCTTCGACGGGCTAATCTGTATGCTCCTGGGTATCTCCTTCACCGTGTGGTTCACGCTCCTGCTGGTCTTTATCATCGTGCCTGCAGTGTTCGGGGTGTCCTTTGGCATACGCCGACTCTACATGAATTCACTGCTGAAAATATTTGAGGTGAGTTTTTGGGTCGCAGAATATCTTTGGCATGATAATCACTTATTGTCACAGAATTTACAGGATTAGTTCAAAATAATTTGACCACATGCTGTTATTGCTGAACGGGACACAAATGCATGTGGGATGCCGTGAAGCCTTTGCTTTTCAGGAATGAGTGTTACAGTAAGAAAAGGATGGAGGAAGAGGGATGAATTAATGCATGTGCTCCAGCGCCTGAGGGGTAGCTTAACATTCATTTATCAGTCACATAGTTAAGTTGTGTGTGGAGGTTTTTGGAGGCCAGACCAAACTCATGTTAATTATGCAATTTCAAACGCATCATTCAAGGTTTATGTGAGCAAGTCTCCTTGCTGGTACTCATACAGCTCTCGTATGATGCATGGTTTTCCCGAACTAAATGGATGCTCATGAACATTATACTTCTTGTATAAAGGATCCGCTATAATTTAAAAAGTCCCAGTGTTTGGAAATACTCATGATGTAATGCTCATCTTTAGCAGAGCCAGTTGATGGAAACACACAACTGTTTAGTCATTTCACTGCTTTTTGCTTTTCTTTGCTGTTGCTTTTGCTCCAGTGGGCCACACTGAGGATGGAGAGAGGAGCGAAAGAGAAGAACCAGCAACTGTACAAACCGTACAGCAACGGTGAGACACTTGTCATTACCTCTACATTATAAGTCATGGATAGTATAAAAACCAGTTGCTCATCTTTACCCAACAATGTGAGCGGTAACCAGTCAAACCAGTTGAATATAAGTTGGGTGGAAATTCTGTGCTCAAGTGGTAAACAACACATTTAAAGTGCATTGCAATAAGTTGTGCTTATAGTTTAAAGCACAGAACGATCAGTTTCACAATCTGAGGACGATCAGTAACAAAATCTGAGCCGTAGCTGTGATCTACATTTCAACCAAGTCAAATAAATGCGCTGATGTAAATCTGTCATCATACCGAGTCAGAGACTGCAAATACATCTGTCATGGCATAGGATCAGAGAAATAACATGTCTCGCTATGTTTCTGTCGACCAATCAGAAATCAAATTTCCAACCTTTTTTTCCCTCCTCAGGGATCATAGCGAAGGAGCCAGCATCTCTGGAGCAACAGATACAGGAAGTGAGGCGCGTTGGTGGAGCCGAGGCCGAGTTCGACATGTCGGACATCTTGTTTTTCTGCCGCCGCGGGGTCGAGAGCATCGTGGACGATGAGGTGACGAAGCGCTTCACAGCCGAAGAGTTAGAGTCGTGGAACCTGCTGACGCGCAGCAACTATAACTACAACTTCCACAACATCAGCACACGGCTGACAGCGCTATGGGGGCTCGGCATGCTCATCCGCTACGGCATCCTGCTGCCTCTCAGGTAAAATGATTGAGACAGAGGGTTAGAGTGGATAAACATATAGTTCACTATGTTTGATGGGTAGGGTCAGGGTGTGTAAATATTGAACTATAGGCAGGTCAGGGTGGGTAAATAGTGCACTATTTTAGATGGGGAGAAATAAGGGGTTAAATCATTAATAAGACACAGCGCATCTTAATCAAAATGAAAAGTGAATATTGACTGTGTGAATGAATGCAGGGTGACTCTGGCATTTACTGGTGTCGGGCTTCTTGTGGTTCTCACGTCCCTCATTGGCCTGCTCCCAAATGGCGGGTAAGTCCATTTTCATAATTGCCGACTTTTTTGTTTTGTTTTGGTGTTTTTTTTTTTCCAAGATCCCACACAAATATTTATAAAAAAGCAACATTGCTGCTGCCAGTTCACTTGAACTGTTAAAGAAAACAAGACCTAGATGTTATTAACATCAGTAAAGTAAAAAAACTAGCTAATAAGAATATATTTTATATTATCCTTGCAAATAAACCCACATGAGACTTCAGGATATCTAAACCATACATTGTCACAATAAGCGACAGTTCTGTTTCAGACCATGTTTTTGTCACACCTGTCTATAGGTGTTGCATGTAGTGTTTATAATCTTCTACAAGTGGCCATAGCCTGTTGCGACACTATAGAAAGTGCGTAGAGTTAGTCAGAGTTTATAAATGTACAGCGCGTGTGATGCTCAGTGAGAGGTGACTCTGTTGTGTTTCTGACAGGACGAAGAATTTCCTAAGTGAAAAAGCTCATCTGATGTGCTACAGGATCTGCGTTCGAGCTCTCACCGCCATTATCACATACCATGACAGGTAGATCCGTGCCTGTATTTAATATCATCATCATCATCATTATTTACGGTCTACACTGATCAGCCATAACATTGTAACCTACTAACAGACATGGGGCATATTAGGTACCCAGAGGACGCTAAGTTCCCAAAGTTGATGGGGTTGAAAGCAGGAAAAATGGGCAAGTGTGAGAATATTGTTAGCTTTCACAAGGGCCAATTGTGATGTTTTGACATGAGGGTCAGATCATGTGAAGTGATGACAGGATGCACAAGAATTTCAAGATGAAGGCTCGTCTGTCTGGTCTGATCCCACAGAAGATCCACAGAAGCATCTGTTGTGTGCGTCTGGTGCCAGAGCATGCCTTCAGAAGGCTTCTGGAGTCGATGCCTTGATGCGTCTGAGCTGTTTAGGCAGGCGGTTTTAATGTTATGGCTGACCAGCATATGTAACCATGCTATTGTTAATTTGTGTTTGATGTCATTAGTCAGACTTACTTTGGTGTCCTAGATTGTCATAAAGTGCTGAGACTCTGGAAACTTGATGCACAGCTATTTTTAAACTTGAACTTCACAGAAGTGATTTGTGGACAAATGATTTGTCCACTGCTGGTGAGACTCCGGCTCAGTGCACTACCTTTAGTGTTGTGTGCTTTTAATAGATTTTCATGGTCATGTCCTACAGCTGGTTTATGGAAGAGCATTTAATGTGGTATTAAAGAGATAATCAAGTCACTTTCCAGTTCTACCTAACATGTGCCTTTTTTTTTTCCCACAGTCATAACAAACCCAAAAACGGAGGCATTTGTGTGGCCAATCACACGTCACCCATCGACGTCATCATCCTGGCCAGTGATGGCTGCTATGCCATGGTAACTGTTTTTGTGTGTGTGTCATGCTCTGGGTATTTTGCCATTCCATTCCCATTTAAACTGTGTGTGTGTGTGTGCAATAGGTCGGGCAGGTCCACGGTGGCCTTATGGGCATGATTCAAAGAGCAATGGTTAAAGCCTGTCCACACATCTGGTTCGAGAGGTCAGAGGTTAAAGATCGGCACCTGGTGGCCAAACGGTAAAGACACACAATAAATCATTTTAAAAACAGTCGAGATAATTGATCAGCCCCTAATAAATGACACTCATGCTGACATGATGCTGCATTCACAAAACCTTTATCAAATCAGTAGCCTAATGAAGGTGATGTCTTGTATCATTTTAAGGGATGTAAGGATATAAATATATTTTTATTTTTATGTTTGCAGGCTCAGTGATCATGTCGCAGACAAAACCAAGCTGCCTATCCTTATTTTTCCAGAGGGTAAGAATAAATCAGGCACCATCAAATTATTGCTAACATTATATTTTCATTTCCATATATTCAATAAACACTTTTCACTTCCAACGTGAGCATATAAAATTCTTCAGGAAAAATTTATTTATTTCCCACCAGGCACCTGTATTAATAACACCTCAGTGATGATGTTTAAGAAAGGAAGCTTTGAGATCGGATGCACTGTCTACCCAGTTGCTATTAAGGTAACATTTCTTTTTTTAACATTATGTTTTCTAACTTTATCTACACACCATGTAGCACATTTCTGTAAAGGATGTGTCCCGAATTGGATGTAAAGTGGAGAGAATAGTTTGTTTACATTCTCACACACGCACGATTACGATTCTCACACACACCTACACCTCTGCACCTATGCTCGCCAATGCCTTAAATAAGCTCCCTATTAGATATGCAGATGTAAAGTGCATTACGTAGGGTGCAGAAGCCTTTATTACTTGTTCAATCTACACTGAAGTCTCAGAAAAAACTGGTCCACCGGTCTAATACTTGGTAGGAGCGCAGGCCTATAGAAATATAATCAGACATGAACTCCATGCGGAAATAGTCTTTATATCCAATGAACACCATGCTTCCTGCAGAACGTTCCACACTTCTGAGATCTGGTGGCTCGCTTAGGAATGACAAAACTCAGACGAGTGTTTCTCTAACCATAATTCGGCATCTCTATACGTGCATGGGGACGCATTGTCCTTTTGGAAGAGGCCAAACCCATCGGAATGAAAACAGAACACAAACTGGTTTAACTCGTCAAAACAAAGGAACAAACCTTTCTTTAATATGCTTGTTCAACCCAGGTCACCAATTTACATTTTGTGTGTTTGTGTTTTATAGTATGACCCAAGGTTTGGAGATGCTTTTTGGAACAGCAGTAAGTTCGGGATGGTGAATTATCTCCTCCATATGATGAGCAGCTGGGCCATCGTCTGCAGCGTGTGGTATCTACCGCCCATGAGCCGAGAGGTGAGTTTTAACCTGGGGACTACATGCATAGGTTTTGTATTTCTGATTTACTATATTGTGAAGAGCCACACTGCTTGTATTCTGTCTTCTCAGAGACAAAAATGTATTTTCCAGGAGTCCCAGTGTATCAGTTTTTATTTTCTACAATGTGTGCTTCTGAATCAGGACTTCTGTAAACGTTTTGTTGCCAGCTTAACAAACCCCATACTGAAATGGAGCCTCTAGCAGCCATCTTTCCATCTGCCCGATACAGATGGAAGCGTGACTCATCTGTCAGGGGTTTTTCAGTTGGGCGTCGGCTACTAAAGCCCGTATCTTGGAGGGAAAGATGCTGATGTTTGTTGAGGCCCCAGCATTTAATTCTGATGTTACACATTTACATTTGGGCACTTGGCAGACGCTCTTATCCAGAGCGACTTACAAGGAATTACAGGTAGGCCAGTGTAGTGTTCGGAGTCTTGCCCAAGGACCCTTACTGGTGTAGCACAGACGGGGAATCGAACCCAGGTCTCCCAGATGAGAGCCAATGATGTTACCACTGTACCACACCAACCACAACCATCCTAGCGCTGATCATGTGTATACATAAGTCTTTTTACAGCCACACTGCTGTCGTATGTTCAATGTTTTGTTGTAATTCTTATAATCACGGTACAACCTTGAAAGGATCATACATGAAAATTCAAACTTAGCTTCTAGTTCTGAAAAGCTCTTACCCATATCACAAGCTCGAGGTATTAAATCGTGCTGAAAAACAAATAAATCATCACAGCAGTGAACGGTTCTGGAAGCTTCCTTAGATGTCTATCGCTTTATATACGCACTAATGGACGCAACCAATAACATGGACGGGTGGCGTTGCAATGCATTTTCCATATCTGTACCCATTTTTCTGGCACGTTGGTCCTCCGTTTCCCACATTTCTCATCTGTGCACTCCTATAACGTCTTAAGCTCTCTGTCCACCAAATACAGCATTTTAGTATTTGCCCTTGTGTATAAACAAACTTCTGCTTTTCTGTTTTCACTGGTTCAGTTTGATTCTGTGAGGAGGATAATAAAGTGTTTGGAGATCGGTTAAAGCTCACTGCTGCTAATGACAACACGCCTCTCTTGTTCTTTGCTGATAAACTGTTGATAAGCCTGTGTTTGGTCTTGCTGTACAGTCACATTTTCCACTTGGTGGAGTTTTTTGTTCATGATAATCAGCGCTACAGTGTGGTATTATTAGACGTCAGGAAAAGACTTTTGGTGTGAGATAAAGTTAAACTCACAATACTTCACTTACTTTCTTCTACCGGCCAACTTTTTCCATTTCTTCACAAGAAAGGCAAAGGAAAAGTGAAGCACTGTTTCTAGATGTAGTTGTAGTTTTTCTTTCTCCAAGAGCGTTTTTGTGTGTGTGTTTAATGGAAACTTGGCACTGGCACAGTTGTGGGATTGTATGTTATCATAATGCCAGCTTAATGTTTTTGTGGTTTGCAAACTCTAGTGCCTGCTGGAATAACATGCCTACCCTAAAAATACAAGAAGTGACTAGACATTCCTTGTTATAGACAATGTATACACATGGCTGTGACATTATAAATCCAAGTTTCTTTGTCAAAGAATTTTTTTATTATTGAAAATGACCTTACTCTCATTGTGTGTCTGTGTAGGAGGGTGAGGACGCCGTGCAGTTTGCTAACCGGGTGAAGGCTGCCATCGCCAGGAAAGGCGGTTTAGCCGATCTGTTATGGTAAACACTCCTACGCATCAGTACTCTACTACAAAATGACTCAAAATGGCTATTAGTAGTTAGTAGGGCTGTGCAATATGACCAAAATATCATATCCTAATATAATTCCATGTATATCCCAATAACGATATGTATCACGATACAGCACGTTGTCTGTTAATTCAGTGGGTTTTTAAAAAAAAATAAATACCCCATAAAAAAAAAAGGATTTCTATATGTTGAATTATACAAAGTCAGACAATTAAAGATATTTTCTGCCATATCATGTGCCACGGGAAAAGACTTTCAACGTCTGGGTCTGAAGCTAAAAAAGCACAAGTTTTGCGCGCCTCCAGTTGCCTTGACAACGGCCTTGTGAACATAAACTTCCGGTTTGAGAAAACAACTGTTTGTTTTTCATTGTTAAATTTCTATTTCTGATATTAAAATCAAATGAGTAAAAGATACACAGACCCTTTAGGTGTTAGCTTCTGATCGTGCGCACTCTCCTACATGTTTGCGTGGACGGCGTGCTCGCACTCCTACATGCGTTTGTGTGTGCGCCGCCTTAACGTGTCATCCAGACAACAAAACGACTGCAGAAAAGCGTGTTTTGCGACACAATGATAGATGATGGAGCGTAATAGTAAACGATAGATGTTTTTCTGTCCTCACATGACACACGTCGTCATATCGCACAGCCCTAGTAGTTAGTGTTCGTCTGTGTGTTCCAGTCCTTGCTAATGACTGAATAAATCTGCTTATCACAGGGATGGCGGGCTAAAACGGGAGAAGGTGAAGGAGGTGTTTAGAGAGGAGCAGCAGAAACTCTACAGTAAAGTGTTAGTTGGAAACGGCGAGGATCGAAGTCGCTCCTGATCACCAACGTGCTGCCTGGTAATCCAGACCAAACTAATCACACCCAGAGACAAACCTGCAACTTCCACCAGAGCCATAATAGTGCTTGTGTGATGATAAGATTACAACTTGAGCAAATATTAACGCTTATAATTATTATTAATGTATTTGTAATTGCAGATTGCAAGCAGACCTGCTGACTGTGCCAGGAGCGCAGGATGTTTCTGAACCACGGCACAGACCAAAACCGGGCCAAGATCGACGCCTAGCTGAACTCCTCTGCAAGATTAACGCTGAATTGAAATAAGTTAAACAAGTTTGAATTAAACATTTGGATGTGGAACAGAACTGACCAGAGTCTCGTGGATCCTGAAATGAACAAATCTGACATAAACTGGACTGAACTGAGATCAGCTGCTTTAAGTAGACCAGAACATGCTGAATTTGAACTGAACGGATCTAAACCAATGGGATCAGGTCAAAACCAAACAGACGTATCGGACTAAGGAAAACTGATTCAGGTAAGCAGATCCGAACTGGGCTGGAACGAATCTGAACAGATCAAATCCAGTCCTAAGACTGACGTAATATAACATGAAGTGGATTCAGACTGAACTAAAGGACTCGGAATTGAATTATCCTGTTCACCTTGCATTGAATTAACCAGATTCAAAAGGAATGACTCTGAGCTGAATTAAATCATAAGAATTATACAGATTGATCGGATTCAAACTGAAGGAAGCCTTCGCTCGCTGACATAAATTTCGGAAAAGTTACTTTGCACACTTTTGCACGAGTCCATGTTCAGTGGCGTTACATTCTTTTACTTCTTTGGAGTCCGAGTTACATGAAAAACATTTTATATTTGTTTTCTATTTATTTATTTTTCTGTTTTTTTGTGTGTAGTCTGGGACACATTTGCTATCTGAATGCATGTTTTATTCCTGCAGGAAGAAGTGAAGATGTGTGTTTAAAAGTCTAAAGGTTTTTTCACTTTTAGAAAGAAAAGAAACTCAGTGAGTGTTTGAGCGCTCATGCTGACTTTGGACACTCGGGCAAAATGTGTGCTTTCTCATTTAGGTGTTCCATCACTTAAATATTGACAAATACAGCAAAAAAAAAAAACAAGAATTGTGTGCATTATGTGCTAATAATTATACAATATATGCTTATTAAACACACAATAGTATAATGACCACTTGAGAACATTGTACAAGATAAAGCCTGCACTGTTCAAAAGACGCCATAAGATAAGGGTCTCATCTGATCTTGTCTCGGTGTAAGCAATCCCATAATTATGTGTATCAGATGAAAATAAGATCCTGAAATTGTCCAGTGGTGATGATCAGATTCTGAAATTGAATTCTGTTGAACCCTGTCAGAATGGTCTGCTCTGTTTCTCATTAAATGATAATGTTGTATTAACATATCTGTCTGCTGAATGTTCTTGTTCCTCATAATAAGTTTAAAAACTAAGCAACCCGGGCACCATGGTTTGGGGCTGCCTCCAGCTCCACGCAAAAGTGTTCACTGCCCCCTAGTGTTCACTATGTGTGTTTCACTGCAGCATGGAAGGTTTAAATGCAGAGGTCACATTCCACAGTAGGCAAATAGCTTACTGCCATTTCACTTTGACTGAATATGGTCTCGGCAACAGTCTCGATGTTGGAATCGTCGTCTTTGTCAGCTATAGCTGCCGTACCTGCTACCTAAGACTATAAGATGTCTGAACTGAAAGCTCAGGGTTTGCTGAAGGATTGGTAGAAAGATACAGACCTTCATACTCGCCTACAGAGGGCAGTGCAGACACAGTTTTGAATGTATATACTGTACTATATAAATAGTATACAGGTATACTATATATTTTGTCCTTTTTTATGTTACTGTCTCCGGTTTCAGTTAAAACCAGTCATGTGTTCAGTGAGGTCTGGCTGGTGTGACTCATATGCGAGTTATTAAGTTCAGGTTTGTTTTTGTCTGCTGGCAGATCCGCCCTAATGAGGAAAGTATTTTTAGTAGCCTTAAACAATAACAACTTTCTGTGGTATTTTTGTGCTTTTAGTGTAACCTTTTAGTGTCCCCTCCTCTTACTTCTCACAACCAGAGGTGACAATACGCTACAAATCCACCGTGAGAGCAAGGACAGGCTCGGTTAAATCTGGTGTCATGACTGCTATGACGTAGACTGTGAACAGTCGTCATACACAGACAAATGTTCTCATGTCTCACTGCTGGGTCAATTTTGTTGTCTGCTCCCTGCCACATGTTTGTATATGCCACTGCTGGTTGTTTTAATTAATTTAGATGATATCTATGGGGGGTAGCTATGGCTTGACAGATTCCTTTTGTGTGCAAGAACAGTAGGTCAGTCGTTTAATGTCAATCTTTTAATAAAAAATACATTTCAATAATGTATTGTGATGTCTACGGAATATTCTCCTATGACTGGTTCTACCCTTGAGAAATTATGCATGTATATTGATGTATTTTAATATAGCTTTAAATTAAGACATGCAGTTTGCACAGGGCTAAACTGATAAAATGTGGATTTTCTAATCAGCAGCTGTAAGACTTGTGGTTAGTTTGTGGTTTGTAACCTTGTAGCTCCAATGCTAAACTAATAAAATAAAACTTTGGGTTAAGGAGGACATTGCTGTGTATGTGGAGGTGTGTTTTTGTGCCTGAAATGTCTCGGCAGGTGTCTCTCGTCGATGTAAGTGAATTAAAAGATGCCGTTTTTGTACTTTTTCTATTTCTGTGCTCATTCATGAGACTGTTTACACTCTTACACTGTTTGTCCAGTAGATGAACTAAATATATAACCAAGGACTACTGAGGTGCAGATGTTAATGATATTACAGGATTCATTTATATTGTATATAACTTCAGAAATACTATTTTGTAATAAACAATCATTATCCTATGTGCTTAGTCTGTCAGGGTCGCAACTTGTCCAGGGTGAACCTGGAACCACATGGTGCAAGACAGGAATATCCCTTGGACAGGGTGTTATCCATCACTGGGTACCACACACACACACACACACACACACACACATACACTTACACCTGGGGCAATTTAGACCAGAGTAAGAACTGAAACCAACCCCCTGATCCTTGGAGCTGTGTAGCACACACACTACCTGCAGCACCGCCATCATCATCATTATTTTTATTATTATTATTATTATTATTATTGATCTTTTTATTATTATTATTATTATTATTATTGATGTTCTTTTTATGATTATCATCATCATCATCATCATCATCATCATTATTATTGGTATTGTTATTATTATTGTTGTACTTGTTATTTTTCTCCTTATTTTTATTATTATTATTATTATTATTATTATTTTCAGTCTAAGTTATTTGTGTTCTTATACCATTTCACATTTTCTACATGTGCCTCAACTGTATGGCATTTATAATAATAAAATAATAAAAATAAAACACACCACTATATTTATAGCCATCATTTAAAGCTGTCCAATAGCAGTGCGTCACTTCCCTTTTAGCCCCGCCCATCAAGTCTATTGGTTGACGGAAGCTGGAGGAGGTGTTTCCCACTCGCCGTTCTCGGTACTTTAACTTCTATCCTCCGGTAGAGGAGTCATTGGTGATCACACACCCGGAGGTCGCTGATGTCTTTGGCGGATCACAGTCTGCAGTTCTTCCCGGTGAGTGCGCGGGTGTCAGTGCTCCAGGCGCGAGGCCTCCGGATCAAAGGGAAGGATGGCACAAACGACGCGTACACGGCGCTGCAGGCGGGTCGCGAGACGTTCCGCACGCCGGTATCAGAGAAGCGCGCGGAGCCGGTGTGGGGCGGGAATGACTCCGCTTTTATCTTCACGCTGCCGGCGGAGAGCGCGCGCACCGAGCAGGACGGCGGCCCCTTGCAGGTGCGCGTGATGCACCGCGTGCCGCTCGGGGTGGACAAGCTGCTCGGACTGGCCATCATCAACGTGCACGAGCTCCGGCAGAACAGCGCGCGCGAGAACCCTCAGTAAGAGCGCTTTTACTAACCGGAAACGATTTCAGTGCTCGTGCATTAAGGCATAGAGGTGTTAAACTTCGGGGAGCAGTTAGGGGTTAGTTGCCTTGCTCAAGGGCAATTCAGTTATATTCTTGTCTGTGCCGGGATTAAACCAGGGACCTTCTGGTGACAAGGCTGATTCCTGAACCGAACCATAAGCCCATGCTAAATTGCCCATAAGTGTGTGGGGGCAACTCTATCCATGGCATCTGGGGAGTAGTGAGAGGTTAGGTGCCTTGCTCAAGGGCACTTCAGTCATGTCCTGTTGGTGCAGCAAGCTAACCAGGGATAACCATGTATGTGTGTGTGTGTGTGTGTGTGTGTGTGTGTGTGTGCACACGTATGCATGTGTGGACTGGCAGCAGGGTGTGTATCTGCTTGGTGCCAGGCCTTGTGATGGACCAACCTTCTGCCAGGAAATACTTCATCACAACCCAGAGCAGGATAAAACAGTTACAGAAGATGAATAAATAACACACACTACACAGTCATGCTTCCTCGTACCAGAACTATGCTTAGTTACAATTCATGATGCAAGATTTAAAGCTTTACTGTCATATGCACAGTAAGGAAACTAGTTTCCCTGTACAATAAAATTCCTGCTCTGCTGCCCACATTAGATGTCAAAAGAAGAGTACAAAAGAATGAAATATACAAGCTATGTACATATTTCTTAATAGTTTACATTTGATGTTTTATTTTATATATTTTCTACTGCATGCTTAATTTAATCTTATTATTTGTCTATTTATACCTTTCATTTTTTTACAGTGTAAAAGGTTGTATTATAATTCCTGTATTTTATTTAATTAACATAAACTGTACTTCATACAGTATCACTTTATACAGTATTGACTATTTCTAGTAGAATAGTGATTCTGAAAATTTACGATCAGGTGAGATGCACATATTAAAATAAAGAAAAATAACGAATAGTACAGAAATGATGACGACCACATCACTATTCACTATTGTTCCTGGTGTTGTTCAAGGCTGTCATGGGAAAAGGAACTAATAGTTCACCTGTCCACTGATAGTTCACCTTCCTCTCCTTTGTGTTTACAAAGTAGCATAGCAACCAAATGTCACTGTCACTCTTATTAACAATTGTTAACAAATCTACATTCAAATGCCAGGAAAAAATTGTATACCTGTCTAATATTTGATAGGCCCCTCACAGGGGCCCCCTCCAC
>JAOVVF010000008.1:225151-238636 GCA_028565595.1 Duopalatinus emarginatus
AACAAAGGAGAAGGATGGAGAAGGAAGAAAAAGAAAGGATAAGAATGGAGAGAGAGAAGGAGGAACAAAGGAGAAGGATGGAGGAGGAAGAAAAAGAAAGGATAAGAATGGAGAGAGAGAAGGAGGAACAAAGGAGAAGGATGGAGAAGGAAGAAAAAGAAAGGATAAGAATGGAGAGAGAGAAGGAGGAACAAAGGAGAAGGGTGGAGGAGGAAGAAAAAGAAAGGATAAGAATGGAGAGAGAGAAGGAGGAACAAAGGAGAAGGATGGAGGAGAAAGAAAAAGAAAGGATAAGAATGGAAAAAGCGGAGGAACAAAGGAGAAGGATGGAGGAAGAAAAAGAAATGAAAAGATTGGAGAGAGAGAAGGAGGAGCAAAGGGGAAGGATAGAGGAGGAAGAAAAAGAAAGGATAAGAATGGAGAGAGAAAAGGAGGAACAAAGACAAAGGATGGAAGAGGAAGAACGAGAAAGGCAGAGGATAGAAAAAGATGTGCTAAAGAGAAAGTTGGAGGAGGAAGAAAGGGTGAGGATAAAGAGAGAGCAGGAAGAACAGATGAGAAAGCTGGAGGAGGAAAGTAAAAGAAAGGAAGAAAGGGAGGCAGAAGAGCTGAGGAGAAAGATGAAAGAAGAGTATGACAGGAGAAAGGCTGAGGAAGAAGAGAAGCTGAGGATTGCTGAGGAGGAAAGGATGAAGGAAGAGAAGAGAAGAGTCGAGACAAAACGAATGGAGGAGGAAGTGAAACAGAAAGAGGAGAGGAGGATTGAGATGGAGAGAAAGTTGGCAGATGAGAAAAAAGCCCGGGAGGAGGA
This sequence comes from Duopalatinus emarginatus, assembly GCA_028565595.1. Lineage (NCBI taxonomy): Eukaryota > Metazoa > Chordata > Actinopteri > Siluriformes > Pimelodidae > Duopalatinus > Duopalatinus emarginatus. The sequence continues at coordinate 225,963 of JAOVVF010000008.1, forward strand.
GGAGGAAAGAAGAGTAGCAGAAGAGAAACAGCGTAAAGAAGAAGAAAAAGAGAGGAAGAGGGCAGAGATGGAGATTAAGAGAAAAGAGGAGGAAAGAAGGAATATGGAGATGGAGGAAAAGAAAAAGAAGGAAAGACAGATGAGAGAAGAGCAGGAGAAACCGAGGATGGAGGAAAATTTATTTGTAGAAAGTGTCATCCCTCAATCCACCGACTTCACTCGTTCAGCCAGGATCTCCAACATTAAACCCAGGTTAGTGCCAGTGTTCATCCACTAACATGTACAACAGAGAGCCTATTACTATGTACACACTAGTACAGTAGTGTGCAAGTAGATTATTAATTAGTAGTGCTTGATCCCTAATTAGTATACAAGCATGCAACCTTTGCGTAATATCGTGACAAATGGAGTATAGATTTATACCGCAGTAAGTATAACATTTTGCATAACAGGTACGCTTATGTACCTATTTCATGCAACAAGTAGACTATTATCTATTAGTGCAGTAGTATGCACCGTAAGTTGGATACTTGGTATAATATTTAATGCAGTAATATGCACCACAGTTGGAGTACCTACTGAGTAACATAATACACACCAACGCTGAGTATTACTTAGCACCCTATTAAACACAGTAGTATGTACCAACTATTTACAACCATACTAAAGCAGTAGTATGCACTAAAGCAAGGTATTATTTAGCATCCTAATAGGTGCACTAGTATGCAAGTAGATATTATTTAGAGCCTTACTGAATGCAGTACTATACGCTAAGTAGTGTGTTAATTGGCACCCTGATAGACGTGGTATTATGCTCCGGAGCGAAGTATTATTTAGCATACTATTAAGTGCATTAGTACACACTAAAGCAAGGTTATTATTTAGCGATGTGCTATATTATTTAGCACACTGCGCTATTTAGTGCAATAGTATACACTAAAATTCTGTATTATTTACCACCTTACACGGTGCAGTAGTAATTATCTGAACAAGTATTAGTAATCTACATTCAAGTGCAGTAGTATGCACCAAAGCGAAGTATTGTTCACCATCCTGTTATGTACAGTAGTATGCAGTATCTTAATACCCTATTAGGTGCAGTATTATATTTAGTGGAGTCATTTGGGACATAGCCCTAGGCTGTGATCAGATACAATACCTAACTAACACCTAGTATATATAGAATACTAACTAGTAACTAGTCCACTCATCATTTACCACTGTTTCCATGGCTCTCTAACCCATTCTCTTTGTCCACACATTACTGTGATAGTTTGGTGTCAGTGTGTGTTCCTGGCTTATGATCGAATTATTAAATTATAGTAAGTCATCTAAACACCGCCTGTGTTTGTTCGGTGACCTTTGGCAAAAATGGCGTTAGGTTGATTATACACAGCTTATCTTTAATCCTAACAGCTTAACATTTTCATGTGCACTGGGGTAACACCGCTGTTTAACAAGTGTCGAGCGCTTTGACTTATAACATATAGCTTTCCTTAGTGCTGTCAATCGTACAATCAACAGTGCATTCTGGTCCATCTGGGAAAGGTGCGATGACAGAAATGGACCAAAACAACCAAGAGAGATGGTCTACATCCAGAACCTTATACGAACCCAAACAAACCTGACGGCAAGAAGTGACCAATGAACGAAAACATTTGTGTGTTTGTGTGTACATTTCCAGTCCTGTCCCTTTCCTACATGCCCTTCAGCCAGTGTTCCTTCCCGTCAGCCTTAGTTTGTGCATCGTGAAAACAAACTGCACGTTGTATGTTCACTGTTTTCGGCTCTGCGAACAAACCGACTGTGGAGAAAGCCCTCTTTGTCGCCCTAGTCTACATAACCTCGGATAAAACCCTGTAAACATTCTTAGCGTTTTTTTTTTTTTTTTCAGCTCAGTAAAGGTTCATTGGTTAGATGTTATGAGTGTTACATGAGGGTTAGGTCAGTGGTTCTTCACACGGGTCTGTGAAGCATATCTAGGAGGTCTGTAATGATTTTGTCACAAGGTTATTAATATTAAATATATATATATATAATGTATATACACCAATTAGCTATAACATTTACATTACAAAACTGGTGACGTTGATTATCTTGTTACGGCTGCAGTTGTCAAGTGGTGAGATATATTAGGCAGCAAATGAACAGTCAGTTCTCAAAGGTTGATGTGTTGGAAACAAGAAAAATGGGCAAGCGTAAGGATCTGAGAAGGGACTTTGACAAGGACCAAATTGTGACGACTGGATCAGATCGTCTCCAAAATAGCTGTTTTTTTATGGGGCGTTCCTAGTATACAGTGGTCCAAGGAAGGACGACTGGTGAGCCAGCAACAGGGCCATGAGAGATCAAGGCTTACTAATGTGCTTGGGGGTGAAGGCTAGTCCATCTGGCCCAATCCCATAGAATATCAACAGAAAAATTTGTTGCTAATGTCTTGGTGCCAGATACCATAGGACACTTTCTGAGGTCTTGTGGAGTTAGAGCTAATGTGTCAGTGTTAATGTTATGGCTGATCTGTGTATAAAAGTCCTTTGTTATATGACGGTCTGACTGGTCACTCAAATCAAATGGGCATAATCCAAAGCTGACCTATAAATAACGTGAAACTGGTTTTGTCATTGTTTCGTCATAAAGCGGAACAATAACTTCTTCATAATCGAAACCACTGGAATATGAATGAAATATAATTATATATAATGGATTATAATAGCATCTGATTGTGTGTGTTGAATGTTAGTTGTGTTTGAGTGTTCACATTTAGAGTTTTTATTCCCCCATCTGCACACGACTGGATGAAGCTGTGTTATTGCATTCTGTTAGTTAGTTATTTGCTTCTGCAGACGTTTCCTGGATAACTGGACCAGATCCAGAAACTGGCCTTCACTGTCGGAAACACAGCGTTATTGAATCCGTTTGGCTCTGGTATATAACACCACTCTGCCATGAGCAGCTCATTAAAGTCCTAAGGATATCACTGTGTCTCAAGACAGCAGTTAGCACCTTAGTGAAATATTCAGTAGGTCTACAGTAGACCGTGGATGCATACGGAAGTGCGAACCTGGGTCTCATCTCTTTAGCTTTTGGTTCGGGTGAGTTATTAAGGACGCTGGTTAAAAAGTGATTCATTATTATTAACAACCTTTAATAAAATTTGGTACGATGCTGAAAATATCATCATAACACACACTAACCAAATACAACCTCGAATCAAAATAAATTATTTTAACCCTCCTTGCTATGGTCTCTGTCTTGTTTTCCTTTTTCCTGCTGTGTTTAAATGCTGACTCCTGATGAGTTAGGTCTTGCTGACCCTCGTCAACATTCCTCGTTGTGTTTTTACTCGGGGAATGATTTACAGCTGAAGTCTGCCCGCAGGAAGGCTCTGCCTGCCCAAAAAAGCTGATCTGGCTATTCTAATCCTCTGACTCATGTTTATTTAAAAGCCAGGATGGCACATAAAACAGATTCTGACTTCAGGAAGGAGGGTGCAGTGCCGTAGGGAGGAGGATGACTTCTCAGTTCTTAGGAATTCACTTTCGCATTTTTCATGGTAGACTAAACAACTTTTTACTGACTTTTATGCGAAGTTACAAGAGTTGAAATGAAGCTGGTCTTGCAAGAGGCCTGTGGGAATTATAGAGAATGGATTTTCCATTACAGTTTAGTATCCCGGGTCTTAAGAATTCTCATCTGACTGACTTTGTCTTGCACGCAACCGTCACCACATTTTATACAGTACAGATTAGTACAGAAACGGACCTCTGGTTTCCGTTATTCATGTCGAGGCTAAACATATTACAACATCCTGTAGATTACTGCCTTTACATGTTTTTATTGTATTAAGTTAAGCAAATCTGGCTGAATCACGCTTATGGTAGACTGGTAAGACTGGAACTATGGTATAATTATGAAATCAAATCCAATCACAATGAAAACGTAGCAGATCTCATAATTATCCAAAGAGCTTTAGCTGGAGAGTCAAAATATTCACACTGACTTGATGCATATTACAGAAGGGCAGCAATGGCTTCAGTTTAGGAACCGGTCTTGTGACTGGAACCTAATCCCCCAACTGCTCTCCAGGCGTGATGGATAGAGACTGCTCCTGCTGCAAGTCTGTTTACTGCCCCCTAGGATGTGCGTTCTCTAGCATTCGCTAAATGCAGACGTCTGATTCCTCTATGTGCAAGCAGAGTGGGTCAGTCGCTTCACTTTCATTTTACAGTGATGTCTGTGACTGAAACACAGTTTTACATGTTTAACTGTAAAACAAAGCAATGTGATCTGTCATTTAGAACACCATCAAAAAGACTCCATAGGTTTTCTTACTGCTACTCTGGAGTCTGTTAAACACCTTTATGAGACAAGATCCAAATTACATTTACGGCATTTGGCAGACGCTCTTATCCAGAGCGACTTACAAGGTTATTGGTATTAGTGGTAGGCCAACGTAGTGTTAGGAGTCTTGCCCAAGGACACTTATTGGTATAGCACAGACTCGATTCCCAGACCAGGACTCGAACCCAGGTCTCTCACATGGGAGCCAACGATGTTACCACTGTACCACACCAACCACCAAATGCTTTTGGACAGTTCAAGAAAAGTAAGTTGCTACTTAGCCAATATACACATCAGCATCATCACATGCAGTTGTGGATTGTTGGTGTTTGGCTTACAGTGGCAGACCTTAAATTTGACCCAGTGACAAACTGTAAAAAGGTGGCTCTCAGAGCAAAAACAAAATGTCTTGGCATTTTGACTGACCACTTCAGAACTTTACAACTTACCCTTAAACTTCCTAGCTACATTTTCTCAAACCGTACATGTCTTATACCAATATTTACCATCATGCAAACACAGTATACCAGTAAATCAGGCTGAAGCACTCACTTTTTGTCCTGCTCCCTCAGCGTGTCCGTCTCTGCAACAGTTTCTCAACCATGTCTGGCAAACACCAACCCCTTTTTGGACGATTTAGACGTCAGCATTTCAGAAAACGTCATCGATCCTGAAGAGACTGCTGCTAAAAAAGGACGTGCCCTGCTACCACCACAGTTGACAGGGCAAGGAGTTTCCTCCACAGGTGTTCCTAAACAGCATTCCAATTTAAAGGAAGTCTCAAAACGTCCAGCACCTCAACCACCAGGTATACTGAAGATGGAAAAAGAAGTGACGAACATGGATCAAGCAGGTTTTGGTCAGGAAGCAAAGAAAGACAGCAATGAGTCAATAATGTCTCAAGATGACACACAAGTAGATACTAACCCTTTCACATGTGATGAACCAGTGACTGTCAAACACACCAAGAGACCAGCACCAAAACCGAGAAGTTGGATGTCCGTGTCTGGTGGCAAAAACCTAACAGAAGGTATAGAAGAAAAAACAAGTGCTTCTAATAGCAAAGATAGCAAAGCTTCAAAAGACATTACAGTTGAAGATGTCAAAAGTGACCTTAGTGAAGATCTGTTACAAAGAGAAGAACCTCTGGAGAACATTGTTGAGCCTGATTCTTCAAAACCAAATACACCTTCACGTGTCCATCAGGATTTGGGTACAGAACCTCTCATTTGTGACACAGATGAACTGCCGGGCATGAACAGATCCCAGAAGAAGTCTCGAGCCCCACTTCCTCCAGCTAAACCCAAAAGAACTGGAGATCCAAGGACACCACACCAGCAGCCATCTCTGACAAACAAGACTAACGGACAGGTTCCTAGTGTTGAAACACCTGCAACCAGCACTCCATCATCCACAGTTTCGTCCTCCATATTTACTCCACTTGCTAAGAAGTCACAGGTCATGAAACCTTGTGTCACCGAGTCGGTGGAGGCGGTTTCTGGTTCCGGGGTGACAACTTTGCCACTGGCTAAATTGGTACCCAATGATGCAGGTGAAGTAAGGGAACAAATTTCTTCCGGCTCTGTAATCAGGTGAGATTCCTCCATACAGTCTTATAATTAGCCCATAGAGCTGTAGTACTGGCACAAAATAATGATGTACAATATCCTTGTTAAATATATACTGGTATACTGGTATGCCTTAAAACGGGGCTCTGAAATAGGCTTTTTATGTTCTGTAGGGATAAATGGTATGAGCAGGGAAATCATCTGTTCAAATAACATTTCCATCTAGATACAGTTGTTACCAATGTGGTCTCTTTGGGACACTTCCAGTGGGGAAAAAAACTGGCCGGAGGACAAACTTTCTTCTACACACTCTAGAAACAATCTGAACCGCCTATATTGCAAGTTAGATGACCGCAACTGCTACAGATATCATTGTTCACTGGTCACTTCTTGTCATCACTACTTCTTTATGCATACTTCCCAGTTCTGGTTTAACGGTCCAGATAGAAAAGTCAATAGATGTTACCCCAGCCATATAGCGTAGTTTTATTTACATAATTCGGACCTGGAACTTATTCGTAATCGGTTTAAACCACTGTACGTATCTATTTGTGTTTAAGATCCCAGTCTATTATATATAAAACCTGGTGTGGTTTGTTGCTCATCTCTGCTGTGTCGCACGAATCAATGCTATTCAGTGAAAGAACGTTAACATTCCTGTTCTGTCTGTTTACAGGCAGCAGGCTGTGAAACCCCTGAGTGCTGCAGAGGATCAGTCTGAGGCTTATGAATCTCGAGGAGCTGACAACACACAGCCCAAAACAAAGGTACTGCTCCAAAGATACATGGACGAATGAATGCATACTTACTTCACTGCTGTAGTCGGGCATTTTTGCCACAAGTCGGGTCATGAATTGGGAGAAATCTGGATACATTAGTGACTAGTGTAGGGGAAGTAAAGCTACTGAATGTTCATGTACCCAATAAATAGAATACATAAAAGCTAGAAAACAATGCATAAGTAAACAAAAAAGTTTTAATTCTGATTGATATTGGACTTCTGATCAGAAGGTTGTGAGGTCAAATCCCAGCATCGCCCACTGGGGGGCCCACGGGGGCAGCCAGGGCCTAGTGGTTGCAGAACTGGTCTCGTGACCGGAAGGTCTCATGACCAGAAGACACGACTGAGGTGCCCTTGAGCAAGGCACCTAACTCCCCTAACTGCTCCCAAGGGCGCCGTGGTTTGGGGCTGCCCCCCGCTCCGGGCAAGTGTGTTCACTGCCCCCTAGTGTTCACTGGTGTGTGTGTTTCACTGCACGGATAGGTTAAATGCGGAGGTCACATTCCTTCTGTGTGCAAACACAGTAAGGCAAAATAGTTCACTTTCTTTTTTTCATTTACCTTTTAGCTAATAACAATAATTAAACAAGTCTTAATTGGTGTTTTAACCATTATTAACTAAAACGAATCCAATACACTCTATAAAACAACCAGATGTTGAAGACATCAGAATAATGGGAATAAGATTGTAACATTTGGCACAACACAAATATTAGAGGATGAGTATAAACAATACTTGACATAATGCAGAAACTGTTACCAAACTGAAGCTCTTGTTGCTCCTGAATGATCTTACATTTTGTGCTGCCACATGATGATTGGCTGATTGAATGATCTGATGTATACGGTGTATGCTCTTGTTAAAGTAGCCAATAAGTAAAGTCTCCTGCTTTGTAGTATTACGCAGAAGCATTTCTAATATAGATCAGATTTGTAAGTGCTATTTACCATTTACTGCAATTAAGATAAATTTTCCATTATAGAAATATACAGTAATACATCAAAGCTTAACTAATCAGATCTGATAAGCCTTTGTTTGTCCCCTAACATTACAGCACTGATGCTTTAACCCAGAGCCCTAAACACTGAGCCACCACTGCCCCATAAAGCACTTTTTATATGTTATCATTTCTATACTACCAGTTCATACAGATGGAATTGTATTACAAAAGTTTCACATAATCTAATAAACTGATGAAATGTGCAGAATTTCTCTCATTAGTAAAATAAACATTATGGTGAATAATATTGGAAGCACACAACAGACTGTGCAGTTATATGTTAATACTGATTTACGCTCACATTGTGTTGTTTGTTATTCCTTACACAGCATAAGGCACTCTCATAATAAATATAATACAATTCCTTTTTACTTTGTGATTTGACAATATTGTTGTTGACACACATGGATGTTCAGCACACACTGACATCATTTAGTTTTTTTTGGTAGTAAGACACTCTTTCTCCAATTCTACTCAATTCAGTGAATTTAATTTCTACAAATAAAACAATCATGTCTTGATGAATCAGGTAAGGATGGGTCATGTGGGTCATAACACTAGAGCTACTTGTAAAACTTCTCGTCTTTGAAATCATGCCGCAAAAAAAATGCTCTTTGAAAAACTACATCAATGTTTTGTATATCACACACTCACTAAATGCTGTAGTGCTTTTACAAGATAAAAATGTAGCTTAATATAATTTGCCCAGAGATTGAGACAAGATAATATTTCCACCAGAGGGATTTTCTAGACTGTGGGTCCTTTCTTTCTTTCTTTCTTTTAAGCTGGATATGCGTCACTGCTTCCAAGCAACAGAAATACACATAAAGACAAGAATTCATCCTTACTGCTGGTTAAGCACGTAGTCATGAGTCATGAGTCATGAGTACACATCCAATCTTTTGATGGCTACAACCTCTTTCTTTAGACTTTCAGCCATTATTATAGAAAACACTTTTAAATTTGAATTGGAAGCAGAAAAATCTCATCACAGGCATTCACTTGCCCTGATGTCATGCTTTCACACATGGCTTGAAGATCTGCAATCATCACAGATCAGACACTTTTAATTACACTCATTCTCACTTACTCACTTTCTGTAAATTATATATCTATCTAAATGCTACGCTATATCCTGTCATTATAGCTCTAAACTAGACAAAATCCACATGGGCATGAAGAAAGCAAACACAGAAACTCTGGGGTAACAAGGTCGACCTGGGGATCCTGGAGACATAAGCTGGCAACGCTCCCCTTTGTGCCACTTAAGTTTAAGCAATAGATTAATATTCCACATAGCCAAAGTAAAATGACACCTTACCATTACACCCTTATGGGCTTGTCGAATATCCCACTTCAAAAACATGGGCCCTGATATGACCTCAGCCACCCTTTGCTGGTATAATATCCTCCTCTGGGAAGGCTTTACATTGCATTTTGGAATGTGGTTATGAGAAGTTGTGCTTATACAGCAACAAAAAACATTATTGACCTCAGGCACTGATGTCAGGTGATAAGGCATGACGCCAGTGTTACAATTCATCAAGGCATTCAATGGGGTTGAGGTCAAGACTCCACAATGACATTGACAAACTATGTCTTTATGGAGCTCACTTTGTGCGCAAAGACATTAGAGCATGTTTGGGCCTCTAGGGTCCATTGAAGGGAAATTTTAATGCGCCAACATACAAAGACATACTAGACAACTGTGGCTCAGGTGTGCTGGTCAGGTGTCCACATACATCTGACATATATTGTATGCAAATGTTGTTTAAGGTGGCTGTAGAGTTTGGATACATTCAATGCAGATAGTCGATAACAAGGCTTTGTAAAAGTGTGTAAAAAATGACCTTACAGATAACTTGGAACCAACTACATACACATCAGGCCTTCCAGGTGGAGAAAAAGTAGGAGGAACTTTGAGATAAACAAGATCTGCATCTACAGTGGGATAAAAGAAATGTAGCAGATGTCCTGGACTTCCTCTAAAGGCTAATTAAGATATGTGGTGGTTCCAGCCATGGAGGCATCCAGATCCCAAATGGGAAATTGTCCATTGACATCAGCGGGTTCTATCAGATCAGCCACCTAAAAGTACCAGAAAAAAAAAAAAAAATTTCTTTTGAAATCAGAAATTTATTCCCAGATGCCTGAAACATTCATCCGTGATCTAATATAAGATCCAAGCCACCAAAAGGGATTGAGAATGTCACATCATTTCTGAATATTAAAATCCTCCTCAGTCATAATGAAATGTATTAACATATAATTAAACATTATAAGATGTTCAAATGTTACAATTGTTTGATATTATAAATCTGGAATTGTAATACAAATGTTTATGTAGGTCAGAAATTACACATTATACACTTACACAAGGTTCAGAATCTTAAAGGCTATTATGTCTCAGAAATTGTATCATGAAAAAAATGTATCAAGAAAATGTATCAGAATCTGGCTAGCAATAGTCTGGCCCGCAAGGCTATGTAGTGAAAACTATTTCACTCTAATAAAGAAGTATGGAAGAGAGATGAGTAGCAACAATACTGAGCAATAGTAAAAGTTTTTTATTAAAAAAAAAAAAGATTTTTAAATTAAGCAGCTTTATTTAAAAAGTCATGACAAAACTGCTATGTTTATTCTCTTAACGTTGTCTTGTACAATCATTATTCATTTGGTATTCTCATGCTTTGTATTTCTTGTAGGTTGAGGCAATTTTTTTTAGCTAGCACAACTGAGATTTTTCTAATGAGGCCAGAGTTTAGGTGCTGCTTTTTTTTCATACAGAAATTTGTATTGAATTTACAATACAAAGTCAGACAGGTTTGGAAAGTCAAAATAAACCATGTAAACAAGGTATTGTCAACTGCTTATTCTGGATACTCTTTCAATTAAATATTTCCACGTTAGACTTTGTGATTCTGTGCCAGCAAAACAACAAAATTGCATAAATCTCATCACATTCAAATCATGCATGCATTTAACCACATACTACTGCCTGCATACTGCCCTTTTTACCCCTGTGTACTACCATGACCCCCTAGTGATTGATGGACAGCTTGCAAAGAAAGAAAAAAAAAACCAAGCAAACAAACATGAATGTATTTATTCACCTCAGAGAAACACCTGTGTGTATATGAAATTGATGTGGTTTATGTATGCAACATTTGGTTCAAAGCCACTTTAAACTAAAAAAGGACAAATGAACAGTGAGGAAATTATAGATATTGTGCAGACATAAAACTCCTTGTTGACTGCAACTTTTTACTTCATTTTATACTATCCAAAACACCAATGCAGTTTTACAGAAACTATATAGAACAATGCAAGTTAGAAAGCTGGAATTCAGACACCATCTACATGTTACGGGTTCCGCATCATTGCACTGAAGTCATCTCCACAGCACTGCTCTGGGGAAAGTGTTGACCGCAATCAAACTCTCAGTAAAAGGTCTTTACTGGTGAGGTCAAACTTTGAGGCCTGACAGTTGGGGTGCCCATATTTAGTGGATCCACATCAAGTAGTAAAAAGTTCATTGATTGTGATGCATATGACATGCAGAGGCTTTTAAATAGGCTCAAATGGGAATTGAGGTTAAATATTAAGGAATCTGATTATATCATGTCTATGCAGGGTTTTAATTGTACTTTTTATACACCTATGACTGTACAGCCGTCATCATGGTGTGATGCCAACAACCTGAAGATGAACATCTCGGACCAAGGAGATAATCGTGGACTTTAAAAGACTTCGTACACACCACTCCAGATTAAGGTATCTGCAGTCGAGAAAAGTGACCAGCTACAGGTACCTCGGTGCCCACATCTTTGAGGACCTGACTACACACATCTCCACCCTAATAAAGAAGGCACGGCAACGCTTAAACCACCTCAGGAGCTTGAAGAAATTCAAGATCTCCACAGCACTGCTGAAGCTCTTCTTTTCTCCCACCATCGGGTCTGTTCTCTCCGGAAGCATCACTACCTGGTATGGAAACTGCAGCTCCCGGGACAAGAAAGACCTTCAGAGAGTGATCCGATGCTCTGAGCACATCACCAGGACTGCACTGCCAAAACTTGAGGACATTTACTCCAGACAGTGCAGGGCATCAGGCAAACGGATTATTAAAGACATTCACCACCCTAACCATAGCCTGTTGGAATGGCTTCCCTCAGGGAAACGTCTCTGCTCCATCAGCGTCAGGACTGAGAGGCTGAGGAGGAGTTTTTACCCTCAGGTCATATGGACATTAAACATGTAATGCACATGGACCATTCTGCTATATACACAGACACACAGGCACTTTACTCTACACACAGTCACATAGTCACTTTATATTTAAATTTATATAATGGATCTCAGCATGTCTAGCAGACATTGCCTCATGGATGGCTGCCCACCATCTCTAACTCAACCCTAACAAGACAGAGCTGCTCTACATCCCAGGAGAAAATGGATGTAATCATGATCTCTTGATTTCCTTTGAAAATACCATGATCACTCCAGTTACAGAGGTACATAGTCTAGGAGTTGCTATGGACTTGACTCGGTCATGCAGGTTTCTCCTTCACAACGTTCTGAGAATTCGACCATTTCTCTCGAGGGAAGCTGCCCAGATACTAGTCCAGTCTCTTGTCATCTCAGTAGACTGGACTACTGCAACTCCCTCTTGGCTGGTCTTTCCATCAGGCCCCTGCAACTGATCCAGAATGCAGCAGCTTGACTTGTTTTCTACCTCCCCAAGTATAGCCATGTCCCCAAGTATAGCCATGTCACCCCCTTGCTGAGAACCCTCCACTGGCTTCCTGTAGCAGCTCGTATCAGATATAAAAACCCTGATGATGGCCTACAAAGCCAAAAATGGTCCAGCCCTCTCCTACCTGATGGCAATGGTTAAGGCCAGGTGTACCTAGAGCTCTTCGTGCTTCAAGTATGGCCCGACTCGACCCACCATCATCCAAGACACATGGAAGGCAAACATCCA
>JAOVVF010000008.1:244255-254803 GCA_028565595.1 Duopalatinus emarginatus
GTGTCTGTCTGTCTGTCTATCTATCTTTCAACAGTGTGTGTGTGTGTGTTTGTGTTTGTGTGTGTCTGTCTTTCTACTGTGTGTGTGTCTATCAGTCTGTCTGTCTGTCTGTCTGTCTGTTTTAGCAGCATGCCTGGCTAGTGTGTCTGCCTGTCGGTCTGTCTCTCTACAGTGTCTGTTCAATGTCTGTCTACTTTGTGTGTGTGTGTGTGGCTTCAGTGCATCTGTCTGGCCACAGTGTTTCTGCCTGTCTAAGAAGGGAGAAAAAACAATGAATAATGCATATAGAAGTAATAATGTTTGCAATAAATAATGATCCATGGTGTGTTTGTGTCGCCCATTTCGCCCATGTTGCATGTCTCCCAGTAAGGGACAGGATGGACACATGTTTAAATGTAATTAATCTGCTGAATGAAATTTCACTAGACATCTAGTCTGTTTGTCCCTCCACAGCCGTGCCTTATTACGCCAGCACAGAGGTGACGAAGAAGCCGTGTCCCAACCTGATTGCAGGTAACTCCCTCCCCTCCTGACTAGACTATAATTATTCCATTATGCTTTACAACCAATCACAATCATCCCTGGCTCTCTGAGCGATCTGAATGTCATTAAGTTTTATAGCTATTGACCTGTTGACAGTTTCTCAGTGAGGTTTATGGCTTATTGTCTGTCTGTGTTGATTTATAGAGTATTATACATCGGCAGACATAATCACATGATACCACCACGGTAGTTTACCCAGCGTTAGCGAGCTAGTGAACTTGACTAGCTTTGCCATTTCAGATAGACACTGCTTGCCGTGTAATGGTAGTTCAGTATTTGACCTGCGTCAATCATTTTGTATAATAATTGCACGTGTGTGCAGGTTTGGGTCGCGTGCGCTCTCTGTGCCGCATCCTCAGGTTATCCAAACACATGGAGTCTGAGGCGACAAGCTTGTACGAGCGTGCCTATAACCACCCCCACTTCCTGAACGGGCATCTGGCGAAGAAGGAGATGTTAGGGGGCTCCTGCGTGCTGTCCGTCTGCAGGCAGAACAACTGGCCCGTTGCCATGGGAACCATCAGCATGCTGTTAGATGCCGACCAAGGTTCCCTAGGCGCCGTGTATAACGACCTGAATAAAGTGCTGAACATCCAAAAGGCAGCCACAAGCAGCTTCACCGAGCTGCTGGAGAGCCACTGCCACGAGTGAGGACACGTTTAAGTTATATGTTGTGTTAATGCATGTCGTACAGGTACGTGGCCGCGTCATACGTGTTAAAAAGAGCCATTCGTTAGCTTTCAAGGATCGTCAGTGGATGTGGGAAGGCGGGCATTTTAGGTGACTTTGGAGCTCTGTTTCTGCTACAGAGGTAAAAAAAAGAGTGTGTGATTTAAATGAAATGAGTGTATTATGTTATAGTGTGCACTTCTACTGAGGGTGAGTTTAAATTGTAGCAGCCGGTTAATTCCCATCACTATGTTTCAGTGGGAATGTGCACTGAAGTACCAGAAAAACTGGTATATACTGTTAAAAATAAAGGTTATAGTTAGATAAATAGGACTAGATGTCTAGTAAACTTCATTAAACAGATCAATTGAATTTAACCAGTTGTGTGTCCATCCAGTCCCTTTAACTAATCTGAGTTTTGGGGTTTTGCCATTGCTACCTAAATCACCAGATAGTTGGTGTGGTACAGTGGTAACTTCATTGGCATCCCATGTGAGAGACCTGGGTTCGATTCCCGGTCTGGGCAGCCAGTCTGTGCTACACCAGTAAGGCTCCTTGGGCAAGACTCCTAACACTACATTGGTCTACATGTAATACCAGTAACCTTGTAAGTCGCTCTGGATAAGAGCGTCTGCTAAATGCCATAAATGTAAATGTAAATCTCAATGGTATAGAACACATCTGGGATGCCATGCACAGCGCTGTAGACGACAAAAAAATTCTACATCTTTTCATTGCATACAAAATATTTCCGCACGCTTGTGGAGTCCATGCCGTGGGGAGCCTACCAAATATTAGACTGGTGTTTCAGTTATTTTGGCACTTCGGCTATTGTCGTAACTGATAATAATATTAATAATAATAATAATAATAATGATTGTATTATTACAATCATTGTATAAACATATGAAATGAATAGTAGTAGTAATAATACTTGAGGACTGGTGATGTTGTAGAGAACAGTGTTATTTAATTTTTAATAATACACATTAATGGAAGTGTGTAACGAATGAAGTGTGTGTTTGTCTGTGCTTTTGTTAGCTATAAGCTGAGCCCCAGTGACGTGCCTGATGTCTGTGTGGAGTCTGTCGAGCGGTTGGTACAACGGAGCACTGCACTGTTGGAACTGGCTGCTGATGTGTGGTTGGTAACCGGACGCCAACCACTGCCCCTGCTCACAGCGTGTGTGTACATAGCCTGGCAGTCTCTCAAACCCATGGTGAGTGTCGTGTGAATGTCATTCGATGGGCCTCAGTTGTTCTGAGAAGCTGTAAATTGGATCCACAGGTTAGATAGAGATGATGTTGAAGCAGTGTGTATTTCTCTGTGTGTGTGTGTGTGTGTGACAGGCCCGTATGAAGTACACACTGAATAAGTTCTGCGAGATAGCAAGGTTGCCCAAGTCGAAGAAGTCCGGGGTTACGCGACGGGACACGGTGGCACGGCGTGTCGGTGAGATCAGGGAGGCGCTGTGTAAGCTGGGTCATGTCCTGCCCTGGCTCAAAGGAGGCACCGTTGATCCCGGCTCCATCTGCACACTGGTCGATGATATCCTCTCGTACCGCAGAAGTCTGATGCTGCAGGCCTTGAAGAGCTCTGAGCTCGAACAGGATGCTGAGAAACAGAGTTCAGACTCCTCTGAAGAAGTGCACTGGGGCAAAAGACAGCTTTTCCTGCCCCCTTCGGCAAGGAACGCTAAGCGTCCGAGACCTAACCAGCCTGAGCCAGACGTCAACGGAGATGAGAATATATCAGACACAGAGATCGAATCGTACATCCGCTCTCCGCAGGAAGTGAAGCTCTATGCAGAGGTACAGAAGAAACTGGCGGAGGAAAAGAAGTGAGGAATATAAAATGAAGAAGTTGCTAATTGACTTTTTGTTATTTATTTGAACTCGTGATTGTTCACCGAGTCCTTATTCAATATGCACTTTAAACTAGTTTTTGCTAGGTTCTCTTTAGTGTTCACTACTTAGTGTAGGAGATCCTGAGTTCAGAGGTCAGAGGTCAGATTCCTGACAAAGACAGCAGGATTGAACACAGCATGCCTTCAATCCCCGTTTATGGAAAGCTGTATGTGGGGCTGACCTGTAAATAATGTGAGATTTATTTCCTCATTTTTGTAGTTCATGATGTCTGCTGTATACTGATTATTGCTGCAGACTGCATTAGTAAGAGAGAGATTTTTAAGTTTCAAGTTCAAGCACTTGTTACAGAGCAGTGCATTGTGGGAGACCTTCAGTAAGTTCTGCTGTCTACCAAGGTTTCACTGCACTCTTGTGTTTCTCCTCATGCACTGAATCCCCATGATTGCCATTTAAAAGTTGTACTAAAACCTGAAGACCTTTGACCCAGACTCTGTCCCCTGTATCTTCACACATTCACACACAAGGATAAAACGTGGCAGTATGATCAGTGTGGGGACTGATTCAGTCACACTGTTAATATAGGAATTGATTCACTGTTCTGTTTTTGTTGTTATTGTAAATAAAAACAAGCTCTTTTTTTGTTAATTAACTGTTAATTGTCAAATGGTTTGAAAGTCTTTTTCGTCTTGCTGGAGCCTGTATTTCTCCTGTGCAGAGTCGTTTTTGATTTCCATTTAGACAAGTGCTTTTCCTCACGTTAAACAAAGGCACCTCACACCAGGCGTCATTCGGATTTGTTTATAGCAGTGGTTCTCAACCACTCAATAACAGCAAAACATGTAGCCTCATAGTTACCATAGTTACCACTACTCATAATAATAATAATAATAACAATAATAATAATAATAATAATAACAGCAAAACATGTAGCCTCATAGTTACCATAGTTACCACTACTCATAATAATAACAATAATAATAATAATAATAATAATAATAATAATAATAACAGCAGAACATGTAGCCTCATAGTTACCATAGTTACCACTACTCATAATAATAATAATAACAATAATAATAATAATAATAATAACAGCAAAACATGTAGCCTCATAGTTACCAATACTCATAATAATAATAATAAGAAGAAGAATTGTGGACCTAAAAATAGTCTTTCTATCTGTCTGTCTGTCTATCTATCTATGCAAGGTGGTGTAGTGCGGGTGGGGCCGGTAGGTGGGGGGCTGGGGGGGTGTTGTTAGGAGGAAGGGGGGCCCCAACTGCAATGAACCAGCTTTGGGGGGGGGCCCGGCTTGCAAAAGGTTAAGAACCGCTGGTTTATAGGAACCAGGGCCAATTTTACTTCTGGCATCATTCGGTACATGCAGGGATTCCTACATTCATGGAAAAGTTATGAAATTAAATAAATAAGTTCATTAAACATTTAGGAAAAGTCATACAATTTGATTTTGTTCCACGTAGGGCATTCATGGCTGTTGTGCTTTTCCATGGATTTACTGTTTGCATGATGCAATCTTCATTTGAATTAAAACTGTCTATCTAATCCATTAGACATGGATTAAAAAAGGAAGCTGTTAATTTTCCTTCAATAATTAGCCCCAACCTGGGGAGCAATTCATTTACTTTCTTGTACTTGAAGGTTGTGAAAGGTTCTGTAAAAAAAAAACACTAAGGGTCTTTGAAATGTGAGAGACAAAAATTATATCATGCTACATTGAGAGCACAGTGAAAGTCTTGTTGGATCAAAGCACAGGGTCAACCATGATTTGGTACCCCATGAGTAGAGAGGCTCAAAAGTCTTGCCCAGGGGCCTAACAGTGGCATAACCCTGGACCTGTTCCGGCAGCATGACTCCTCCACCTCCATGTTCTCGTTCTGCACTTGCAATCAGCACATCATTTTAGAGGCAGCCGTGGCCTAGTGGTTAGGGAACCGGTCTCGTGGAGGTCCCTAGGGCAAGACACGACTGAGGTGCCCTTGAGCAAGGCACCTAACTCCCCTAACTGCTTCCTGGGCGCCGTGGTTTGGGGCTGCCCCCCGCTCCGGGCAAGTGTGTTCACTGCCCCTTAGTGTTCACTGGTGTGTGTATTTCACTGCACGGATGGGTTAAATGCGGAGTTCACATTCCTTCTGTGTGCAAAACAGAGTAAGGCAAAATAGTTCACTTTTATTCATTTCATTTTTTCATCATCTATTATTTTCCATATTGGCTATAGTTACTTTATCTGATTACTCTATTAGAAGGCTCAGAAGCAAAATGAAAACCTGCTTTATGTGTATCATATAACATAAGAGGTGTTGTGAGTATTCATCAATCCAACAAGAAACATTTTATACTCCACTAATTCTAACAAACACATGACAGCGGCAGCCGTGGGCTTGTGGTTAAGGAACCAGCCGTGAGAAGAAGATCTCTGGTTTTATCCTCTTCTGATCCTGGCACAACTGAAGTGCCCTTTGGCAAGGCACATAATTCCCAACTGCTCCTTGGGTGGTGTGGATAGGTTCACCCACCAATCCAGGCATGTGTGCTTACTTCCCCAAGTGTGTGCCTTCGTGTGTTTTACTGCATAGATGGGTTAAACACGGAGGTCAAGCACAGTGGTCAACGAGTGCTTTGCTTTAACTTGTAATGTATCTGCAATAACATTGCCATTGGGGGTTAGGTGCATTGCTTAAGGACACTTCAGTTGCATCTTGTAGGTGCGAGAAACGAACCAGGGACCTTCTGATCACAAGGCTGGCTCCTTAACCACAAGCCTGCACCTATATATTTTAATAATAATACACTAAAGAACTGAGATTTTTGAGATTGAGAAGTACCATCTTGTACTCAGTGGTACACTTTACACACTTAGGTCTGAACCCACAGAAAACCAACTTTATTTATTATTCATCCAGTTCATTGTGAAAACTGACTGTAAATGTTGTTAAAATATATTAAATTATAATTGTATTGAAAAGGAATGAAATACCCCTGTTCTACAGGGTAAAGCCCCAGTGACAACCTTTGTACTCTTGTCAGTACTATTTTACAATGTATAATAATAATAATAATAATAATAATAATAATAATAATAATAATAATAATAATACCATATCCATATAGCCTTGTGTGAGTGTTAGAGACTGCCTCTGTGTGTGTGTGTGTGTGTGTGTGTGTGTGTGTGTGTGTGTGTGTGTGTGTCTGTTTGTGCTGTCTCCTGCAGGAATGGCTCCATGATTACATCCTGCTCAATGACCTTGAGGATTTCACATCACTGTTCTCAACTTTATTTTTAGAACACACACACACACACACACACACTCACAATGGATGCTGATCAGTTTCATGTCTGTAAACGAATCTTTTAATGCAGCACCTTTACATCCGAAACAAAAGCACACACAGTGAAAGGCTTAGTGAGCTCAGGTTCATCACATTGATGTGTGTGTGTGTCTGCGTGCGCAATCATGACATTATGCTTATACACGTGTAACTTGTATTCAGTGTGCGCAATCATGGCACAATGCTTATTTATACACGTGTAACTATCACAGGACCTCACGAGCCCTCGGACACTGGTTTGAGGCATCACGCACGCGGCGCCGTCTGCGCGTAAAGCGTTTGCGTAGTTCGGCTCGGAAGCGGTCATGCAGCCACGCGTACAGAAACGGGTTGCAGCAGCACGAGCTCATTGCGCAAAAGTGACACAGCAGCTGGATAAGCAAGAAGTGACGCTTATCGACGAGCCAGACGTCGACATCTCGCAGCACGTTGAAGACGTGTATGGGCAGCCAGCAGGTACCGAAAGCCGCCACGAGCAGCGCGACCAGACGGAACAGTCTGCGTTTCCGCGCGCGCTGGGCTGCGTTACCGGGCGCTACGCTGGCGCGCAGTTTGGCTGAGATGCACACGTAGGACGCGCACACCGCCGCCAGAGGCAAGACGTACGTGACGAGTAGCGTGCCGTAGGCATACACGAGCCTTTGGGTCTCCTCGCCGAACCAGAACTCCTCGCAGATGGTCAGGTCGTCCTCCTCGAAGTGCACGTGGTAGGTGTGCGTGACGGCGGGAACCACCAGAACGCAGGACAGCATCCAGATCGCACAAAGCACGCATGCGCACCACATCCCCGAGATCCGCTTCTTTAGAGGACGCGTAGTCGCATAGTACCTGGTGCGTAATGACAAATGCATGGATGAGGTGACACCCCAATACACACCTGTACACACAAGTCATAATCAACCACGTGCCTCCAGTAAACACCTACAAACTATTAACCTTACTGTACTTAATAACTTTTACATTTATCTCATTTATACAACTGAGCAGTTGGAGGTTAAGGGGCCTTGCTCAAGGGCCCTGCAGTGCCAGCGTGGCAAGGATGGGATGTGAACTCATTACCTTCTGATCAGAAAGTAACAGTCCAGTGTCTTAACCACAGAGCTACCACTGCCCGAAATAGTGCAAAGGGATTTATTAATTTAATTGTCTGTATGTTTAAAATTTTAGTTGTTTGAATCATGCAACAGTCTCAAATGGTCTAAATTGTATGTTCAAAAATTTTCTATTTCTAAAAATATATTTTTACTTGTGTATGTTTTTAGTACTTTTTAAATTATTTTTATGTATAAATTATTTCTATGTATATTCAGAGGTTTTTTTAGCCCCGGCCACCATTTATATGTTTATTTATTTATTTACATTTCTTTACTTTACTTTATTTTACTTAAAATTGCATAAAATATTAAAAAGTAAAATGTCCAAAATTTGTAACATTCAGATCTTAAATATGTCTAAAAAAATTTTTTTTGTAGCTATTTTATACCATTTTAGACTGTTGCATGATTAAAAAATAATATATATAGTCAGTCAATCCGTCAAAGTTGCAGTTTGTCTGAAATACCTCCTGGACACGGTGCCCATCCATTGCAGGGTACCACACACACACACACAATTATAGCACATCTCATTCGCCTAACATGTGTGTTTTTCGGGAGGTGGGAGGAAACTGGAGTACCCGGCAAAAACCTGTGCTGATATGGGGAGAACACGTCAAACTCCTCACAGCCTGAGACCAGCCTGAGACCAGAGGGAGAACCCAAAACCCAGAAATCTGGAGCTGTGTAGCACACACACTACCTGTAATACCATCATGCCTCCCTATGTATAATTAAAGAGGAAACCCAGACTTTTGCCAGTCATTTAAATATAATCTAAAAGGCTTTACTGTAAGGAAAACTGTTTCCTCTTTTAAAGGAACGTTAAGCTGCTGCTTATTTACTTACATTGTTGGGTCCTTTACTAAGACCCTTAATTCTACTTCAGATAGAGGCAGTGGGATTCCACTTTACGCTAACATAATTTTTAGTATTGTTCCACAGGTGTGTGGACTCACCTGTCCACGGCGATGGCTGTTAGACTGAATACAGACACGTAGACAGTAAGTGGCTGCACCAGGAACACAAGGTAGCACATGAAGCTCCCGAAGGTCCAGCCATGCGCATCGAAAGCATACGCAAGCGTGAACGGCACACATGTGACACACATCAGTAGGTCAGAGAATGCCAGGTTGCAGATGAAATAGTTAGTGACATTGTGCATCTTACGGGAAAAGCGGATAACATAGATGAGAAGGACATTGCCCAAGACTCCCACAAACACCACCAGGACGTAGAATGGTACGATGAACGGTTTGAAGGTACGCAGCAGCTCAACGTCAGCGAACACGTAGGGCTGATCTGCTGTGCTGTTCTACACAAATAATTATTACGTAAGTATTGTGACACATGATTACAGTGGTTCAACATTTAAATATGTCCTGTAAAACTGACAATCACGTCCCAAACTTCACCACTAGAGGGTGCTATAATTTACCTACTATTAGAATTTTATGATATGATATGATATTATGATATTCCTACTGTGTCCCACTGTTGCTTAATTTTAATCTAGCTACCCATAGCTAGCAAGTAGCAAGCGATACCCGGGATATGCATGGAACATTTTGGAATATTCGTGATGGCTCGTGATTAGCTGCTTCTCTAGCTTTCGACTTGTACCACAGTACCTCTATTCCCAGATAGTGGGTGTTTCTGGGCCAAAAATGACCCAGTTAGGGCACTTACGGGACAGTTATGTCAATGGTAAGTGTATTGTTGGCCAGAACTAGCTTAATTTTGCCAGCCACATTTACGGTTTGTCATGGCATGCAGGACCACTATGTTAAATGTGACGTTTACATTTTGGTGCCAAAACTGGCACAGTTGTGGTTTAGGTGGCTGGGTTTTGCCATGTGGATTCAGATTAAATCATTACCATTATTCCACTATGGTATGTGGGTCGGATAAAGTATTAATAGTGGATTCATATCTGGGTTGAAACACAGGACATTGCCCAAATTTGAAATTGCATCTTGAATTGCATACTACTTGAAATGATATGGACCTTTGAGTGACATATTGAACCAGCAAACAATTTATTTTTATTTGAAAAAGGTGATTTTTTTTTTCTAATTAATATTTAATATAGACAGTCAATTTCTCACCTTTTTCCTTATTAATGCACTAAATTGTCAGTCTGATTTAAACATTTGTATGAGTTTGCACAGTTTAGAAAACTGGTGTCATTTGGTATTGTAGTCTCAGTTCGCGTCTGCCTTGCTGATAGACAAGCTGTAAATTTGAGCTGTATTTCATGTCTGAAACAAATTCAGATTAAATATCAATATACAGAATCAATATAAAGAATAATGGTAATAACTTCATATGCAAATGAGCTTCCACCGCTTCCCTCCATATCAATCCTTCCCTCCATATCAAGTCTTCTTCTTTTTCTTTTTGTCCTGTGGGAGGAAATTAGTGATTGCATATTAAAACAACAGAAATAATTCTTGGTGATTTTTGTGTTTATCTTTTATTATTATTTTATAAAAATTACAATTATCTAAAAAATATCTCAAAATCTGCTTCAAATGTCTCGGCTATGCTCCGATTTGTCCAGAGCCCACCAGGAATCACTGGGCACAAACCAGGAATACCCCCTGGACATGGCGCCAATCAATCCCAGGGTACTACATACACACACCTATTCACTCACACACTCACATCTAGGACAGTTTAACACATCCTATCCACCTACTACGTGTGTTTCTCTGGAGGTAAGGGGAAACCGGAGCATCAGGGAAAAACCCATCCAGACATGTGGAGAACACTCCTCACAGACAAAGATCAGAGCTAGGATCGGACCAACAACACCAGCTCCCTGGAGCTGTGTAGCACACACACTACCTACATGGCTGGATTACTGACCGGGCCAGTGGCCCCAGGAGGGGGGCCCTGGCCCAAAACATTTTGCGATGCCTATCAACATTTATGATACAATATATATTTATTTCCGAGGGCCCTCCATTTTAAGGATCCTCTGACTATTAGGGACTTTGACCCCAGGGCCTCTTGGGGGCCCT
>JAOVVF010000008.1:275650-291727 GCA_028565595.1 Duopalatinus emarginatus
CATTAGGGATAAAATTTCTAAAAAATTCTATAAATGTATATTTAACCTTTTTTATTATTTTCTGTAAAGCTGCTTTGGGACAATGTTCATTGTTAAAAGTGCTATACAAATAAAATTGAATTGAATTGAACATTTATTTAAAACAATTCTTTAAGGTTCCTTAGTGTATCAAATCTTTTTGCATTATTTTATATTTATAGCAAAAAACAGGATTGTGATAAAATTCTGTCATTTAAATGACCAGTATTAGGTTCACTTAGCTGTCTGACTTTTTCTTAAAAATAAATCTATTAATGAACAAATAATTCAAAATATATGAATACGAATGTAAACATAGACTTCAGTCTACTACAGTGTATTAAACCTTTAACTGAAAATAAAACATGTCTTTAAAGTCATAGTGCATTACTTTGTTTATATTCTGTATCATTTTGTCTGAATGACTCCATGCTAGCGGCCTCCATTCAGACAAAGGAAGCTGATAACTAGCTTGCTGTACTGTGGCCTTGACGGCCTTCTTCTATGGCGGCCGAGTGGACACGTAACGTGATACGACGCAGTACGCTCGGGAGTAGGAGTGGTGAAAAATAAAACTTAAACCCATTTTAAAATCGATTTTTGGGCCTTTTGAAACGATTCAGAATCGCCAGGACTAGGAATCGCGATTCATTAAAGAATCGTTTTTTTCAGCACCCCTACTATAAACTCACCTGCATGTCTTTATCAGGCTCGTCCGACTGTAGCCTAGTGCTGTTCAGGTATTTCAGTTTGTCCTTTTTGTCTATTTTGTAGTATCCCTCGCTGCGTGCACAGCCAGTCACGTGATCGCGCATACCGTCCTCCCGCCGCTTTTTCTTACCCACGGGTAGGCTGCCACTGCTGGTAGGTGCAGGAAGTGCAGTTAAGGAAACGACGACAGATACAGGAAGTGCAGTGTCTGTTTATGCTGCTGTGCAGTGATTCAGAAACACATTATATATATATATATATAAATATAATGACAAAATGACATTTTGAACATGTATTTAAGCCTGAAACCTGGTTTTCAAGTAAAATAATGACTAGAATTACACACAGCAAGTCACATGACAGGGTGTGAGCACACTGAAGCGTTTAGCAGTAAAGGATATGAGGGTGAGGAACCCAGAGAGTGTCGTTGAGCCAGTCGTGGGCGTTATCCTGCTGCAACATTTTCTCATAGGTGATTTTGAGATAGTGCACGTCCTCCTCGTCGATTCCGTCGTTCCAGATGTCATACAGGATGGTCATCTCCTGAAACTCGGAACGTGGCAGAAAGGTGCGTCGTGGTGGCGACTTAACAGGCACGTGCATGGTGAGGAGGAGCTCCTCCCAGCTCCGCCTCTGACCCCGCGTTTTCTGTAAAGGCTCTTCAAAGAGAACTGTCTGGTCCATGTCGTCCAATTCCTCCTTTATTTCTTCATGCTTCTCCACTTTTTCCTCCTTCACCCTCGGAGCCAGTGCTGTGGAACCATCTGCCCTGTGGAGCACTCCTGGTAATGCTCCACATTCGGGTAACAGTGCCTTCACCGGCAGGTCTGAGGGAAGCAGCATCGTTGCCTCAGGAGATTCCTCGGCATCCTCAGATTCAACAACGGCGGGCTTTCTGGGACGGCCCGGTTTCTTTTTTGCGGAAGCCGAATCGTCGGGCACGGAAAGTTCTATGAGCGGAACGTGCTGATTGGTTGGCACGGTAGCAGCCTCTAAACAGGAAGCAGGAACGACGGGAAGCGGGGAAGAGGAACAGGAAGTGGCACTGCCAGGTTCTTTGAACAGAGGCTTTTCAGTCGAGGACTTCCTGTGAAGAGAAAGGGCGGCAGGGGAGTCTGGGAAAACCGGGGTAAAGTTCAGATCCCGGCCGGGCGTGGGAGGGATGCCCGCACTGAGCAGTGGGTACGGGAACGGGCTACTGAGTGACAGGCTGCTACCTGTGGGTGGAGCTTCACTGGGTGTGCTTGGGGTAACCGGTATTGTAGGCGTAGTAGGTGCCGTTTCACTGCTCTGTGATTTGCTGAAGCGCCGGGGAAGGTCACGGCCCGGTGTGCGGGGAACCTCCTCGTCGCTCGAGAGGCGTGGGGGCAGATGGGCAGAGGGAAGGGGCAGGTGAATGGTGGGTGTGTCTGCGTCCGAAGGGGTAGGGACATCACGACCCGGAGTTCGAGGCACTTCCTCTTCCTCCGCATGAGCTGGGGTTGGAGGCCGCAGGGCCCCCACGCTCTCTAGATAGGGTTCTGTCTTTATTACATCTAAATCAATGTCCGATTGTTCTGCTGGAAATATGAAACAAAATAAAGTCTTAATTTAACATTTGGAGGTTTATGGAAAATTGGCAGACAAGAACTACTAGCTCGCTTGCCGACATTAACTAGACAGAAACCTGGCAACCACCACAATTTAACGTATACGTATTTGCTTAAACAGAGGACACGTCAGATATAACTATTAATACTATTATCCTAATGAACAGACACGAACATAACCACAACCTTTAGGTGACAGCCGCCGCAGACTGTCCTGAGGGCCCGTGATGGTGCTCACTGCCTCCTCTGTCTTAAGCCTTGCCAGCTCACTCTCCTCTTCCGCAGGAGCGACAGGCGTGCTGGGAGCCTTCGTCTCGACCTCCTCCTCTTCCTCCGAGGACGGCGAAGGTGAAGACGAGGAAGACGACGATGACGACGGAACCGCTTCCTTTTCTTCGTCTTCCGTGTCCATGGCGACCTCGCGTGCTTTCTTCTCCTCTTCCTCATCCTCACTTTCCTCTGAGCTGGACTCGTAGTCAGAAGAGCTGTCACTCTCAGAGGAGTCGGACTGAGAAGACGACGAGCTGGCAGGTTCTGATCGGAGACGCAAGAATGGGGTACGTTTTGGTTATACGGTGTCTGTAATCAGCATACATTTAGGAAAATGCAAACTAGTTTGACTACTTCATGAACCCTCTCACTCTGTACCTTCATCAGAGGAGTCTGAAGAATCGCTCTCATTCTCAGGCTCGTGCTGGTCTTCGTCATCACCATCGTCCTTTTCTGCCTCCTGCAAAAAACGGCAACAAGCAGATCAGACGCCGGAACACGGGCATGAGTCGTGTCCCAATCCACAAAGTACAGTGCTAAACAATTCAGTGAATATTAAAAGTGAAAGTGAAAGTGAACTATTCGCCTACTCAGTTTGCACACAGGAGCAAACCCATTCGTGCAGTGAAACACACACCAGTGAACACTAGGGGGCAGTGAACACACTTGCCCGGAGCAGGGGCCAGCCCCAAACCACGTCACCTGAGAAACGGTTGGTTGGAGGAGTCTACACTCCCTGAAACACACACACACACCAGTGAACACTAGAGGGCAGTGAACACACTTGCCCGGAGCGGGGGGCAGCCCCAAACCATGGTGCCCGGGGAGCAGTTGGGGGAGTTAGGTGCCTTGCTCAAGGGCACCTCAGCCGTGTCTTGCCCTGGGCAGGGATCGAACCCACAACCTTCCGGTCACAAGACCGGTTCCCTAACCACTAGGCCACGGCTGCCCTATGTTTTTTGCTATGAAAAAAAAAAACCATGAAGCCGAGATAAAGCTAGTCAGAACTTTCGCCACCTTCAATGTGAAATCAGTCGACATCACATGACTCCGCTGTTCGGAAACTTGTGCAAAGTTTGTTTCACCACCTCGGGGCCAGGATAGAGAAAGTGAAAGTAAAAGCCAACCACTCGGTGACCACTGATGGTTGCACACAGAGGAATCTGTTCCCCACATTTAACCCATCCATGAACACAAATAAAGGGCAGTGACTGACCCCAAATAAAGAAAATCCAAATAATTCTGTAGGATTTTCTTCACACCTTCTCAGTTTCACCTGACTGCCAAAGACCTTACATAGCATGGGCGGTACTTCACTTGTTCTATGATCAAGTATAAAAGACATCCTACATTGCTTGTCCTCTGGTTTTCGTTTTGATTTGTCCGTTTAGACCAGTGGGGCGCGAGTAGGCTAGGATGAGGAGAATGTCATATTGTGAAGTGACCTGTTGGTGGCGGTAGAGAGGTTAAGGCTGCAGGGAGTGAAGAAGAGTGCATGAGATCCGGGTGCGTGTGGCGTGTGTAGGTGTGTTAATGACATGTTCCGCGAGCTGTTCAATGTTCAGTAAAAAGTCCTGACTACCAAGGTTATTACAATAAATCAAACACAGTTTCATTTCAAATTTACCAATACAGTATTTTGAGTCTGTGACGCGATGTCACGTAACTGCTAGGCTAGACTATTATATAAGCGCCCGCACATGCGTTCACGCGTCTTGCTGAGTTCGCTGGACTCAAAGCGAAATACCGCAATCGTGCACAAATCGAGGATGATTTGAGACTATGTTTATCAGACATTGCACCAAGAATCGAGGATCTTTGCAAAGCAAAGCCGGCTCAGGTCTCACATTAACATCTCATACCTGCAATCTTATGTAAAATATGCAGATGATATGCCTATTATTATTATAGTAATAATAACAATAATAAACCATAAATTCATATCAGAGGTTTAGTGCCAATTCCCAGTTATAGCAACAGCCTAGTAATGGTAATAGGCCTACTGATAATAATAATAATAATAATTAGGAGGAAGGGGGGCCCCAACTGCAATAAACCAGCTTTGGGGGGGCCCAGCTTGCAAAAGGTTGAGAACCACTGTTTTAGACAACAAATGCAAACCTCTGAGACGAAAACTAACGGCTCTGACAAACAAATCTGTGCTTTTTACTATTTAAATGTTCAATCCAGGAGAGCAAACCTGTGCAAAAAGCCAGTACATGTTCCAGTATTTTTGATCACTTGAATAGATGGCATGCTCTGAGTTGTTTAATGCATCTAGATGTAAATATAAGCTGGAGTTTCTGAACTTATCTTTCGTTCTCAAATCTTCAATGTATAGCAATGTAAACTGAATTTACTGTTCCAATACTTATGGAGGGGACTGTGTGTGTTGCAGTATGTGGTTTAAGATAGTATTACTGAGTGACTGACACTGGTAGCACTGTATTCAGTCATTATCTTATCCTGTTTGTCCGGAGCCCACCTGGAATCATTAGGCGCAAGGCAGGAATACCCCCCTGGACAGGGCACCCATCCATCGCAGGGTGCGCTTCACGGGTATTATTTTCAAACAGACCTTCAATGTTCTCACCTTGCTAGAGGTCAGTCTCTCTGCGATATCTACGTCGGCCTCATCCTCTCGCTCGGATACAGACGACTCTTCCTTGCCCGTCTCCTCCTCTTCCTCGTCCTCTTCCTCCTCTCCTTCACTGTCCAGCTCCACAGGACGGGCGTGCCTACGCTTGGTGGAGGACGCGTCGTCCGTTCGGGTGCCGTCGGAGGGGGCGTCTGCTCTCTCGGACTCTGAAAAAAGTGTCAGAAGGTATTGCCACACTTTTTTTTTTACATCAGCTGTGGTTTAAATGACCCTCAAACTGAACACGGTGAAGGTTTTCCCGAGTTGTGCTACAGAAAGCCGACACGCTCACCTTCGTCCTCCAGCTCGTCGTCTACGGGCGTGGATGGCCGAGCTCTCTTACTCTCTCTCTCTGTGGAGACAGGGTCTGGAGGCTCTTTCCTCTTCACCTGGGGACGACACACACACACACACACACACACACACACACACACACACACAAGACGCAAAATAAGTTTCAGACCAAAGCAGCTGAAGACTTTCTAAATGCTAAATATCAGAATCTCACATTCAATATGAGAACATTGGTATCATCTATAATCCTGCTGAGCAGCCAGTGTTGACCTTGTTTAAAGGCAACCTGTGACCTGTCAGGAGTGTGTTCTCTATAAAACATGCGTACCTTGAAGGACGGAAGGCGGATGGCTCCTCGCAGGCCCAGACCCATGCCCTCGTAACCGAGACCCTCGCCTTTACCCCACGTCCCCAACAGATCGGGTGACAGGGTCCCTCTTACTTTCACCCGATCCTTTGTATCTTCGTCCTTACCCTCACCTGTCTTCACTGGAGTGGAGGTCGCCTGAGACATAAGAACGAGAGAACGAATGAAATACAGAGGGAAAGAGAGATCCAATTAGTAATTGATACATATACACATAATGCATACACACGTTTACGAATTCGTAGTTACTCGAATAACATATTTAAGGAACAGACCGACAGAACTCGCTGTTATACAGAAATAATAGGAGTGTGATTTGGATCGATGGGAATTGGGGCTGGTAAACTGACCTAGTGGACCACACAAGATTTTGACCTTGGCATTTAACTTATCTAAGCACCAAAACATGCACACACTCCTAGTGCGGGGCACAAGCATGCCTGGAGCTGTCAGTCATCCTACCCACAATGCCCAGGAAGCAGGATGTGGATTTAGGTGCCTTGCTCAAGGGCAAGAACCTCCCTGTCACAAGGCTGGTTCCACAACTACAAGCCCACGGCTGGGTAGAAAAGCCTGGATGCTTTTTTCCCCATGTGTCCTGGATGAATGGCTCTGGGTACCCATTGGGCTTCGACCATAATTGGGGATATGGCTTTGTTTAGAATGAACCAGTCACATCTGATCTTATGATAAATTCATGATCTGAAGTACACACTTGTGAACTAGGGGCAGTGAGCCTGCTTGCCTGGAGTGGTGGGCAACCCTGTGCATGGGACACTGGAAGCAGTTGGGGGCTTAGATGCCTTGCTCGAGGGCACTTCAGTCGTGTCAGGTTGGTTCATTGTATAACATTAAATAAACAATAATTAATCGATCAACAACGGTTAGTTTTATTGTGTTGGAACGTCCGAGGGATAAGCGCGAAGTTATTCTTCATCCTCTCTCTCTTTGTCTCTCGAGCTTTGAAACTCTTCTACAAAACAGACTCATTCTTTGAAAATCTGTTTATTATTTGTCTTAGCTTACATGGAGCGTTTTGCCATACAAGCCCGTCTGCGTGATCAATAGAGAAACGCTAATGTATCAGATTGAGTGCATTCATATTAACCTATCGCCTGTTTCTGTAGGATTTCCTTCTTGTGGAAGACGGTACTTCAGCTGTTCTATGATCAAGTATAAAGAACATTGCTTGTTTGTTTTTTCTAAGGTTTAAAATGGCTCGCTTTTCTCCCATAGACAGCTCTCTGGTCTTCGCTTTGGTCTATCCTTTTAGACAACAAATGCAAACTTCAGAAGCAAAACCAAGGGCTCCGACAAAAAGTAGACATTCAGAGATATTTACTGTTTAAATGTTCACACATCTGTGTCACCCAGATGAATGAATGAATGTGAACTATTTTGCCTTACTGTGTTTTGCACACAGAAGGAATGTGACCTCCGCATTTAACCCATCCGTGCAGTGAAACACACACACCAGTGAACACTAGGGGGCAGTAAACACACACTTGCCCGGAGCGGGGGGCAGCCCCAAACCACGGCGCCCAGGGAGCAGTTGGGGGAGTTAAGTGCATTGTTTAAGGGCACCTCAGTCGTGTCTTGCCCTGGGTGGTGATCGAACCCGTGACCTTCCAGTCACGAGACCGGTTCTAACCACTAGGCCACGGCTGCCCTGAGGATGATGAGGATGGGTTCCCTTATGAGTCTGGTTCCTCTCAATGTTTCTTTCTTTTGTCATCTCAGGAAGTTTATCCTTGCCACTGTCGCCACCGGCTTGCTCATTAGGGATAAAATTTCTGAAAAAAAAATCTATAAATATATATTTAACCCTTTTTATTATTTCTATAAAGCTGCTTTGGGACAATGTCCATTGTTAACAGCACTATATAATAAAACTGAATTTAATTGAATTGAATCTAGCAGGGCAGACCTAGGCAAAAAGTTGGCTGCATGTTCCAGTATTTTTGATCACTTGGAGAAAAAAAAAAGGTGGGTTGAAATAAAAGACGGCAAAGATGCCCCGAGTTGTTTAACACATCTAGACGTAAATATAAGCAGGAATTTTGGTCTGACTTATCTTTCGTTCTCGAACCTACTTGTCTTTACAGTACAGCAAAAACAGAATTACTGTCCTGCTGTTCCGGAACTCTGTTGCGTTCCATACAAGCCCGTGTTCATGATCAGTTGCTATAGAAACGCTAACATATCGGATCAAGTGCACTCATATTAACCTACCGCTCATTTAACAGTCAGGAACACTGCTTGAGCCGTACTGTTCCCCCTGGGTTGAGGTACAATGTTCATTATCTTTCTTCATCTGTCTTTGACTAAGGCAACAAAGCCATTCAGGTTAACGTAGCTAGCATTAGCACTAGCAAAATGAGGTATGTGAATTTGGGGATTATTTTTTATTTGACAAATCTTTGCTGAGGTGAAGACATTTATGTAGAAATAATACGCCACATAAAACACCACGGCTTTCGGTCAGTGGAGACAATTTAACTGGACCAGTTGAATCCACAAGAACTGGCTGACGTACCCTGAAATACCAGAAAAACTGCCACGGACTGTCGTGGCCCAATGGTATGGGGTTTGTTTAGCTGGCATTACATAGGAACCCCTGGTACATCTACAAACGTCTCTGACAGGTGAACGCTATGCATGCCTCCTTGCTGACACCCGTTCATTGGCTGTATTCATTCTGATGGGTTTGGCCTCTTCTAACAGGACTATGAGCCACCACATACGTCCGGAGACGCCAAATTATGGTTGGAGGAACACTCGTCTTTGTTTGGCGGATCTCAATGATCTAGAAAACATCTGAGATGCCATGCAAGGTGCTGCGAGAGACAGAAATCCTACACCTCGGAATACAACAGAATTGTGGACCGTTCTGCAGGAAGTATGGAGTTCGTTGTTTACAGAAAATATAGGTTATACAATCATACGAGCTGTGGCCTAGTGGTTAGGGAACTGGTCTTGTGACTGGAAGATCCTGGGTTTGACCTCCTCACAGGGCGAGACACGACTGAAAGGTGCCCTTAACCCTCCAACTGTTCCCCAGGTGCCTTGGTTTGGGGCTGACCCATGCTCGGGACAAGTGTATTCACTGCCCCTAGTGTTCACTGGTGTGTGTGTGTGTGTTATTGCACAGATGAGTAAAATGTGGAGGTCACATTCCTCTGTGTGTAAGCACACTAGGCAAATAGTTCACTTTCACTTTCAGTGTAAAGGTGAACTACGCTTGATTCTAGTCCGTGCAGCAGAATTGACCTTCGCATTTGAGCCATCCGAACAGTGAAGCACACATACACACTAGTAATCACAAACTAGGGGGCAGTGAGCACACAAGCCCAGGGCAGCCCCCTATCCACAGTGCCCGGGAAGCAGGTCGAGGTAAGGTGCCTTGCTCAAGGGCACTTCGGTCAAGTCTTTTCGGTTGTGGGGCTCAAACCCGAGTCCCTCTGGTCCAACGACTGGTTCATTAACCACAATCTTACCGTTGCCCCAATACTGTATCCTATATATATATAAGTGCATGATTTAAAACTAATTTAGCACTAATATCTTGAAACTGAAATTGAAACCAATTTCAAAAATCAATCTATTGGTTATTGATATATTATTTCTTAATGACTAGTGACAGAAGGCCTACCTTAGCGGAGCGCTCCTTCCTCTCCCACCATTCGTCAAAGGCCCTGAACGCCACCACTTCCACCATCTTGCGGTTGAGGTCTCTCTTCATGATGGCCTTCAGCTCTTTGACAATGACCATGAGCACGCCGTCCACCGTGGCTTTGTGCGGGTCTTCTTTCTTCGGCTCGTAACCGGGTGGTGGCACTGCTGGGTTAAATTTAGGAACGCTGGGTAAAGACCAGGGCTGCCCATGTCCAACGCCAGCGGTGTTCACCATGGACATGTGTGGGTAGGGACCTCCGAACTGCATGGCACCTGTGCTCGGCGCTGCCGCTCCACCTAGGAACTGTGGGTAATGGTAAGCTCGCTGGCTCTGTGCCATGCGGCTCAGCATCTGCGTCTGCATCTGGAATGACATGTGCATGTTGCCCCACTGTGGCAAACAGCTCATCAGCTCCACAGGCACCATGGTGACCATGGCCGGTGGGTACGGGTGCATTGGGGGCATCATTGGTGGTGGGGCAGGGATAGGAGGGGGCAAGTGAGCGGGGTGCATGGGGTACGCAGGCTGTGGAGGGGGTAGAGGAGGGAAGCCGGGCGGCGGGAGCGGCATGGACTGAGGCGTTATCGGAGACACGGCCGAGTTGACCACAATGCCCTTGGCGCAGTCGCTAGAGATGGGAGTGCCTGGCATCTCGTCGTCGGAGATTTCCATATCCTCCCCAGACGACTGGTTACCCTGGAGATAGACAGATACGTTTTCACTAAGTAAAACTCCCATGGCATGCACACAGAAATGTCTTCCTGTTAAACAGGAAGTAAGAGTGAAAGGATTTCAATTTTTTCACACATTAACAGTGTTTTTCCAAAAGAAAAAAAAAAAAAAAAGAAGAACAAAAAGACATCAGAGACAACAACCCCACTAAACAGACATTAAACACAATGTTATCTAACAGCACACTAAAGTGCCAGAAAAATAGGTACAGACAAGTCATTTGGCTGGTGGTGGCTTCATAATGGTTTTCATTTTTTTTTTAGCTGGCATTTTATGGGTCCCCTGGTACATCTACAAACATTTTTGACAGATGAACACTATCTGTGTCTCCTTTCTCACGAGTTACACTTCATTCTGATGGGTTTTGTCTCTTCCGACAGGACAATGCGCTGACACACACGTCTAGACACGCCAAACTATGGTTAGCGGAACTCATTCTGGACCAGTCTGCAGGTCATGCAGAATATTTCCATATTTGTGTAGTCTTACACCCCTGATACAGACCCACCAAACATGAGACTGCTGTACCAATTTTTCTCACTCTTCAGTGACTTAGTTGACTGATTTCCGTTTCTCCAAACAGCCACAAAAGCATCTGTTTTTGCAAACAGCCATAAAAAGTGAAGCTCATTACACCGATCAGCCATAACACTAAAACCACCTGCCTGAACAGCTGCCAAAGCAGCTCTGCTCCATGGAGGCATGGAGTCCACAAGACCTCTGAAGGTGTTCTGAGGTATCTATTATCAAGACATTAGTCTTTCTGGACTAGTCGTTCATGCGATCGGATCACATTATCGAATAAGTCCTGAGTGTTCATGACCCTGTTGCTGTTTACTGGTAGCCATTTGTGACTTAAGGCGGAACCAGTTCCGTTCTGGTGCCAGAACCAGGAAAGTTTTTTCCCCAGCTGGAACCAAACAATAGTATCTTTTTTTAAAAAACTGGACTAGGCAATAAAAATGCAAGGAAATTAATTAAGAAAAGGTAATATAACTGCACAAAACTGTTCCGCAGCTCCCAGGAAGCAGTTGGGGGTTAGGTGCCTTGCTCAAGGGCACTTTTTGTCAGTTGCAGGGCTCGAACCTGGGACCTTCAGGTCCCAAGGCTGGTTCCTTAACCACAAGCCTACGACTACCCCAATAGAGAGTCACTTCTCTTTTCCCGTTTTCCTGTTTCATAATGAAACCTGACTTCCGGTGTGCAAAGCTCTCATGAAAGTTCATGACACATCCGTGGTTCCCATAGAAACTAGTGCAAACACAGGCCGGTTCTCTGAATGGCATCACGGTACTAAGAGGTCTGAATGGAACCAGTTGAAGAACCCTTTGAAAAGGGCTGTGGTTGTCCTTGGACCCCTTTTGGTAGGTACTAACCACTGAATACCAGAATCACCCCAATGGCTTTGGGGACATGCCCGGATTTAGTTGTCAAGACATCCCAATTTGGCCCCTGAAGTCGTTCAGATTCTTACACTTGCCCATTTGTCCTGCTTTTAACACATCGGCTTTCAGAACTGACTATTTACTTGCTGTTAAATATATCCATCTGACTGACAGGTGCCACTGTAACCAGACAACCTGTCAGGGGTTTTCTGGTTTGGGGTCCATGGAGGCTTAGTGCAACTGTTTTTCAACTTGGAAATCACAACCCAACCTTATCAACAGGTATGGTATTTACTCTGATTATCAGAATTACTAGCGGATTCGACTGGTTACTCAAATCGAACGTATATGTGAAATATATCACCGGGTCTACAGCTCAGATAAAGCGTGATCCTGCATTTACAGAACACACAGCTCCGGGGGCTCGGGTGCTGCATTGTGCGGTAAGTGGGGGGAAGCCGAAATGCAGTCGCTTCAGCTCTACAGGAAGTGCAGTGCTAAACGGTCGAGCATTGTCTTCAGCTCCTGCAACACCCTGATGTGGTAGAGAGGAACCGAAAGTGCTCTGCTCAACTTTGCTCACACACATGAAGTACAGGGCGTAGTGTTCGCCTTTATAAACTGAGGCTCACTTACACCCACAAGTACCTTGACTTCAGTTGTACGCAGTACCTAACGTTCAAGGAGCGATTAGGTACATACTGACATACTTATAATAATAGCTTATAATGTATGTATTATAATTAAGCGAAGGGTAAAGCATCCCGACGATAGCTATAAAATATACAGGAATAAAAATAATAATATAATATCGTTACAAAATAATTAGTTAAAAACTTTTTATTCCTTGCTATTTCTCTATCGAACATCATCTTCGCCGTTCTGATTTACTGCCATAACTGGGTTCATACATTTATAGCATACACAAGTCACAACCGCACAGTGGCACAGGAGCACGTGGTTGTGATGTTATCTTTAGTGCTGTAAAGCGCTGTCTTTAAGGCTCATTTCACAACTTCCTACGCCAACAGCTGCGTTTCCACTGGGTCCTAAAACCCTCCTCGTGTACACGCATCTGTCAGGCTCGCTCGATTCACAAAACGCGTCCCGAAGGAAGATTCGGTGCGTCTATACATACAGCTATAAATAAAAAAAGGGGGGGGGGGGTGTCGGGGGTATCACCGACATACATACATCGGCATCGTTGCCTAGCGATGGTTGGCTGCAGAGATCAGTCAGGCGTTCGCAGTACTCATGGTGCTCTATGGGAGTAGATAAACTGACCGAGCATCCTGATCTATTGTCATTGGACACACACTCACACCTACGAGCTATTTAGCGTGACCGATCAACCTAACGTGCACATCTTTGGACTGAGGGAGAAAACCGGAGTACCCGGAGGAAACCCGTGCAAACTCAACACAGAACCGCCCGGGCCGGGAATCGAATCCTGATCGTCTTGCTGTGAGGCAACTACACCGATTCCCCCTGAGGGTGGGGAATCAGGGAGCGCAGTATGTTTAGTTCCTATACAGCACATCTCTAATGTGAGCAATCGAGACAGATTCAGAAAATTTAATTTACTACTGTTCAGGTTGGGGGATAAATTTGCTAGGAATTGTGAATCCATGTATCCGGCCTTTCTGACGAGTTACACCAGTTCATGTCCTAGACTCATTCTGATTGGTTTGGTCTCTTCCGCTATACACATCTAGAAACGCCAACAAAGGGTTAGAGGAACCCTCATCTGAGTTTAGGGGTTTGCCAAGGCCACCTAAGTCATCAGATCTTAATGTTATTGAACACATCCGGGATGCCATGTAACACGAACAGAATTGCAGGGTGTTCTCCAGGACGTATTCAGGAATTCCGTTGCCTGCAGGATATTTCCGCAGGCATGTGAAGCCAGTACCATGTGGGCCCCTACTAAGCGTTACACTAAAGTGGCAGAAAAACTGGTACGCCAGTCTATGTACGCTTCTTGGTGGTTATGACCTGATGTTACGTAATATAGAGGCAGACATTTGTGTTTTGATAGATAATGAAATTATTGTTCAACATAAACCGTAGATAAATCTGACCGAACGTGCATGCAGTATATTTACAGATCTAAAAGAATTTATAGCTCTTGACTTACCGTGTCCACTTTGTCGGTTGGTGTATGCGGCCCGCCCACATTGTGCGTGTTTGACGGTGAGGTGCTCTGAGGGTGCTGCACAGCCGAGGCTGTGCCTGGGATGGGCTCGTCATCGTCAGAGTCGGGCAGCGGGGTGGGGCTGATATCTTCAAGGCCAGTGCTAGGCGGGCGGGCTGTGCGCAGGGTGGCAGAGGATGGCGGGATGGGCGATAGCTGAGAGGAAGAGGATGAGATAGGGCTCCCCTCCATGCGGACCTCTCCGTCCGACTCTGCGCCTTCGTTCAGGAACGGCAGCTTTGTGCGCTTTTCCTTCAGCAGCATCTCAATGCGCGAGTCCAAGCTGTGCCGCTCCGGATCCAGAGTGGGTGTGCCCGGGGAAGGGGAAGGGCAAGACGTCGGAGTGGCAGGCCGCGTTTCCTCAGGCATAGGAGGCGGTTCTGGGGGACATTCAGGTGTGGTAGGGGGCGGGGCTTGAGGAGGAGGGTGCCTGTAATCTGATGGGTGAAACTGCGGCTCGGCAGGGGGGTAAACAGGGGGCATGGGGGGCTGGTATGGCGAGTATGCAGGCTTAAAACTTGGGGTGACGGGTGGGGGTGGAGCTTCAGGCGGTGGGTTTGGCTTTTCCGCATTGCCACGGTAACCCCCATGGACGTAATGCCTCTCCGGACGGCGGTTGTACGCGTCCTGGAATTTGGTCTCGTGTCTCCGGGAGCGCTGGAAGGTGGGCGTGGCCTGCCTGCCAGAAAAGGCAGAGTCCTGAGAGAAGGGCGTGCCAGAGGGGCGGGGTGTGATGGGCGTCGTCTGTGACTGCGGCGTGGAATCCGGTCTGAGGCTGGAATACGCTGTGTCTATGGAAAGCGGGGTGCTTGTGCTGGTGGAGCCACTTTCAGAGAGGCGACGTAATGGCTCACAGGACGACTACACACGTGTCACACACACACACACACACACACACACACACACAAGGCATGTAATTAGTACAGCACCAAACAAAAAGGCTACACATTTCCCTTACTTAAATCATTTTTATTGAACACCTAACACCCTGATAATGTACCAAAACTATTTAAAAAAATAAAACATGACCCACTGGACACTTTTAGTACAGAGACCCCTCTACCTAACAGGCTGCGGCGGAACCACCAGAGGGTGCTGTGATTTGTATTTCACTGAAAGGCCGAGACACAGAGCAGGAATCCACTTATGCAGCGGATGCAAATGAGAAACGAAACATTTAAAGTGGAATTAAAATGTAAACCTAATCTTTTTTCTTGCTGGTTCAGTGATGAGGCACAGCGTCGCACACCGTCATGTCTATTGGAAGAGTAAACCTGGTGTTGTTTTCTATCATTAAAGCTTACTCAGGTTTAAGTTTAATATCTAATAGACTTTTCTGACATGTAGCCATATTCGTGCCCAAATTTGCCACCGTCCTTCTAAATAAACCCTTTCCTAATCTCCAGACCTGTCTTATGGTAACCACTGACCTCCGTGTTTAGAAGGGAAGTTGACAATGCAACAGTAACCCAGCATGCAAATATCAACAGGATTTGAACCACCTCGCAGTTAGTGTTATTCTGTCAGACTAGAGAATTATGTCATGTTTACCAACAACGCCTCGGCCAGGCTGCGCGGCGATACCTCACATGGCTCCTCGTCTCCCACGGGCACCGTCAGGGGCGTGTAGCTACCGTTGATCAGTCGCTGGACATAACGCAGCCGGTTCTCACCTGAGCAGATAAGAGCAGGGATCAGACACACACACACACACACTCTATGTGGGTATAGTATGACCTAAACACACTGCACCAGAAAATATAGTACTGACTGGTTCAGATTGGTGGCTGGATTTATTTAGGTGGCATTCAATGCAACCCCTGGTACATTTACAAACGTCTCTGACAAGTGAACGATATGTAGGACAACAGCCGCCACACACTTCTGGAGACACTAAAATCACCAGACCTCAACGTTATCAGACACATCTGGTTTGCCATGCATCGTGCTGTGCGCAGAAATCCTACACCTCAGTATGCAAGAGAATTGTGGACCGTTCTGCAGGAAGTACAGTGTTCACTGACTACAGAATATTTCCGCAAGCTTGTGAAGTCCTTGTGAAGTGGGGGACCTATCAAGAATTAGACCGGTGTACCAGTTTTTCTAGCACTTCACAGCACAGGCAGTTCTGATTGTGGATGATTGCCCTTTCAACCTGCTGGGTAGAGACATTATGTTCAGGCTGAATCTAACTATCTGTTGT
>JAOVVF010000008.1:312814-331418 GCA_028565595.1 Duopalatinus emarginatus
ATTATAATGGTTTATTGGGTGTTATGGTGTGTTATGGCTTCATTATAATGGTTTATTGGGTGTTATGGTGTGTTATGGCTTTATTATAATGGTTTATTGTGTATTATGGTGTTATGGCTTTATTATAATGGTTTATTGGGTGTTATGGTGTGTTATGTTTCATTATAATGGTTTATTGTGTATTATGGTGTTATGGCTTTATTATAATGGTTTATTGGGTGTTATGGTGTGTTATGGCTTCATTATAATGGTTTATTGGGTGTTATGGTGTGTTATGGCTTCATTATAATGGTTTATTGGATGTTATGGTGTGTTATGTTTCATTATAATGGTTTATTGTGTATTATGGTGTTATGGCTTTATTATAATGGTTTATTGGGTGTTATGTTTCATTATAATGGTTTACTGTGTATTCAGGTGTGTTACATTTCATTATAATGGTTTATTGGGTGTTATGATGTGTTATATTTTCACCCTAACCCTAGATTTATTCTGTATCGTGGTGTTAAGTATAATGATTTATTGTGTATTATGGAGTGTGTTATGGTTTCAGTGTAATGGTTGATTGTGTGTCATTCTATTTCCAATATAATATAATTCTTTACTGTGTGTTGATGTTTTCAGGGAGAGGAGACACAGAGGCAGATGAATGCTACACTCTACCTGGAATGTTCAGCTAAACACCGTGAGAATGTAGAGGATGTTTTTAAAGAAGCCACAAAACTGGCCCTGGTTCACAGTCACAAATCACGGAAAGTCCGTAAGAAGCGAAGGAAGTGCCATATAATGTAATAACAGGAGACGAAGCACATCGTTCTTTAGTTTATTTACCTTTTTATTTTACATCTGAATGTTTGGGGAATGTAAGGGGATATGCTGCTATTGGCGTATTAGCATATGAAATGTATTATTAGTATATTAAAGTGTCCTTTACACACTAGTGTATGTTCACTAGTGCATTTTAAATCAGTTATACATTACATATGGTACTGTAAATTCACTGAAAACATGCCTGTTAATGAATACTGAGAAATCTCTTTATTCTAACAGCTTGATGCAATCTTACAAACTTGTTATAGTTTTATTGTCATGTTAATGGTTTTCTTTTTGGTTAAACAAAACATCATCCAGTTCTCTTTTTGACCCTGAATTAAAAATGAACAGTCAAGGGGAAGTGGATGAAGGACTCCAGTACAGGTTTGGCAGGTTTTATTTGGTGTAATTCTGGCTCAGTTGGTGCAGTGTTGAGTCACTCGCTGCATTGACATTGAACACTGGCACCACACTGCCCCGGCTCATTTTTTTTTTTATAGATGTTTAGATCCACAGCACCTCCTAGTGGGACATTACTGTGTCTGACCAAACAGAAAACCAAAATGTCACTTTATCTTCACCATTCCAAGGGTTCCTGGAAGGGATACCCCTCCACCCTGACTCCATAAACACCACCCTTTAATCATAGTTTACAAACTGAAAAGCCTATTTTTTTAATACAGTTTTTTTTGTGAATTTTAAGTAAAGTATTAGTTGTGGATTAAAAAAAAGATCAAGCAATTATTGTTCTACAGAAAGCTGTTTATTATGGTATATTTTATTATTATTATTATTGTTGTTACTATTATTATTAAATTCATGGATGCTGCATATTTTGAATGTTGTTAAATATTATTTAAATGCCCTTTAAATGCCCTTAAGCAAGACCCACAATTCCTGTCCCAACAGCTCCTCAGGGACTGTGGAAAGGATTGCCCACTGCTCCTGCAAGTGTGCTCATTGCCCTGTAGTTTGTGTGTGTGTGTGTGTGTATGTGTGCGTGTTTAACAGCACCAATATATTAAATGTGGAGGTCATATTCCTCTGTA
Organism: Duopalatinus emarginatus; assembly: GCA_028565595.1. Classification (NCBI taxonomy): domain Eukaryota; kingdom Metazoa; phylum Chordata; class Actinopteri; order Siluriformes; family Pimelodidae; genus Duopalatinus; species Duopalatinus emarginatus. The sequence continues at coordinate 314,677 of JAOVVF010000008.1, forward strand.
TACAAGCCCAGTATTCAATTCCACATTTCTGCTTCTAACAGATATAATATACCTGCACTGCCAGTAAATAGATTGAGAGAAACTTTAGCAGAGAATAGATGTAGTCCAGTGTAAATGTACACTGAAATGCTATAAAAACTGGTACACTTGGTAGCTTCCTCATGGGGCATGGACTCCACAAGCTTGCGGAACTGTTCGGTAGGTAATGGACACCACACTCCCGGCAGAATGATTCAACTCTGTTGTACTCCAAGGTGTAGGATATCTGTGTTCCACAGCATGCTGCATGGCATTCCAGATGTCTCGATAATGTTGAAATCTGATGGGAATGACAAAGAACCCCAAAACTCAGATTAGTGTTCCTCTAACCATAGTTTGATGCCTCTAGACATGTGTGGTTTGGTGGTGCATTGTCCTGTTAGAAAAGTATCTGTACATACCAAATGTGCAGGTTATAACCAATGGATTTTCTCTTCCCTGATGGCAAAGACTCATCAGAGTATTAGGGTCAGATTCCTGAGTTTAACCTGAAGGAATTTTTGTTGTGATTACATGTTATATGTTCCGTATTGTGTGTGTACAATGCTTTCTGTACAAGGTTACTTTGAACCTATATTCAGAACATGCTGTTCAGCAGTCTTTGTTTGTCCTAATAAGGGCATTTCTGTTTCTGTATGTGCCTGGTTGACCATAAGACTGTGGTTAAATTTGGCTACAGTCCGGCCTATATAACTGTGTAAAACCCAGTGCGATATGGGTTAGCAAGATGTCAAGATCCAGACTCGCGAGACATAAACATTAATCTGACAAAAGGCTTTTTACCTGGTGGTTTGGGTTTGAGTTTCTTCAAACCCCAGGGGAAGTGTTTGTGCTGGAGATGACATTACATAGTGGTTTGACTCTCAACATCAATAACCAAAATTAATCTCAGCTATCTAAACACAACCATTGCCAAATTTGTGCACCTAGGTGAAGTGCAAAAGTGAACTATTTGCTCACTTTGCTTGCACACAAGAGGAATGTGACTTCTATTTTTAACCCTTCCGTGCAGTGAAACACACACACCAGTGAGTGAACACTAGGGGGCAGTGAACACACTTGCCCAGAGCAAGGAACAGTCCAAACCCAGTTGCCCATGGAACAGTTGGGGGAGTTAGGTGCCTTGCTCAAGGGCACATCAGTCATGTCTTGCACTATTCAGGGTTCGAAGCCGGGACCATCTGGTCACAAGACCAGTTCCCTAACCACAAGGCCATGTGGTTGGTGTGGTACAGTGGTAACATCATTGGGTTCCCATGTGAGAGACCTGGGTTTGATTCCTGGTCTGGGCAGCCAGTCTGTGCTACATCAATAAGGGTCCTTGGGCAAGACTTTGGCCTAACCGTAATACCAATAACCTTGAAAGTCTGGATAAGAGCGCCTGCCAAATGCCGTAAATTTGGATTTTGGGTATCTGGAAGCAGTGTAATAATCTGGGGTTGCTGTAATTGGTCAGGTCAAGGCTCAGCAACGTTATGCGGCAGTGAAATAAATTCATTTGAGTATCGGCACAGGTATATTCCAGGACCACAATGTTAAGATTCATCAAAATAAAAAATAAAAATAAAAAAAAAAAAATCACTCAAATAGTAAAAGAGTGATTTAAGGAACATAAGGAATTTCCACACATGAATTGGCCACCACAAGGTCAGTATTAGAGTCCTGAGCTTACTCCAGGCAAAACATTTGTGCCGGAAAAGACTTTGCGTAGTGGTTCAAAACGGGCACCGTAATTAAAGCTAAAGTCGCATATGTGTAGACAGAGAAGCAGGAAACGCATGATTTTTCAATTCAGCACTGTTTAATCAATAACACATCCGAGATCCCTTTTCCTCCCCCGTTCCCTTAGTGAATTGCCGATCACGTGTGCGTCTGCAGCAACAAGCTCACGTGTAAACATTCACACTTACCACAGTAAAAATGTCTGACCTGCTTGTAAAATCACCGAATTGTCCATCAAACCCGGCCCAGAGACAACTAACAGTACATGGAGGACTGAGACGAAGCCCGCTCGCTCTCCTTTTCGCACAGTCTCTGTATTGATGAGGATGTTGCCATGACAACCAACCCTGAGGTGACCCTCCTCAGGGAGCATAGTTTCAGTTTTGCTTCTGCTCCTCCTCCTTCTGGTTGTTCTTCTGTACTTTCTGATGGACCACCTTCACCGTGGTGAGGAAGTTCCCCAGGAAGAGCATGAGGAACGTCAGAGCCAGCATGAACACCTGTGGCATGTGATTATCAGAGATACACGTGTCATGGGTCAGGAATGTGCGCAGAGGTGTGTATGTGTGTGTATGTGTGTGTGTGTGTGTGTACCTGCCACTCTTTACAGTCGTCCCGTGCAGCAAGTTTAAACAGAGTCACAGCGTTGTAGAACTGCCAAAACTACACAACACAATAGAAGACATGTCAGCATCTCTGCCCCAAGACATTAATGACAGAACTGACTATCTTGTCCCTGTGCACTGGTAGTGTATGAACTCACATGTCCAAAGAACAGGAATGGCAGCAGGAAGGTCAGTCCTCTCCACATCCATGACTGGAAACCCTCTAAACCCAGAAAGAGACAATACACACAATTTACAGGAAGTAAATACATACATACATACAGTAACATCTTAATAACAACAGTACATGTACATCTGTAAGGGTAAACATCTTAGGACAACTGACAATCACCACGGGGCAGCCGTAGCCATGTGGTTAAGGAACCAGCCTTGTGACCGAAAGGTCCCCGATTTGATCCCCAGCACCGACTGGACAAAACATGACACAACTGAAGTGCCCTCGAGCAAGTGCTCTGACAGGCACCAGGGAAAAGGTTGCCCACTGTTCTGAGCAAGTGTGTTCCCTCCTAGTGTGTTTTACTGCATGGATGGGTTTGATTCCTCTGAATGTAAATGGTCGAGCGGTTCACTTTTACTTTTACTAATTACACCCATATGTGGGCTTCCCCAAAATGTTACCACCAGTGGCAGGGAAAAAAACCTTATCCATTACTGATTACTCATTACATAACTAAAATTGTAATGAGATTACTTTACTGATTCCTTTGTAGAAAATGTAATCCGATTACTAATTAATTTACTCTTAAGTTACAAATGTACTGGAATAAAATCTACAAAAAAAAAAAAAATGTAGCAGCAGTAGCAACACCAAACATGTAGAAAATGAACTTGACTATTCTTTATGGTATTAGAACAAATCAATCTGTTATTAAACATTAGAAAAATAAAGTCCAATTAACGCTTTTTCCGGGGCCCCTCAATACACCGCAACACTGCAGACATGTGGACAGGCAAGTATAAGAACTGAACTGTTATAATTATATCAGTAAAGACAAAATAAGAGTCTCAAAGTTTACAATTACAGGTATAAACGAAAAGAAAATAAATTTAGAAATATGCATATTAATTTATAATATAATAATAATTTATTATGAACTAATATGCAGTTTTCCTAATTATTATAGTTAGGAACTGATATTTATAAAAGTAAAATTGTTTAAGTCTAAAAAAGGACATGATTAGATAAGACTTCAAGCATTAAAAAAAAAGAAATAACTTTTAAGAAAATAATAAAAGTCCTTTCCAAATCACAAGTCCAAGTAAGCAATTATGTTTGACTACCAGTGACTAATATTTTTTTAAAAATGACAAAAAGTCACTTATAATAAACCATTATTTTCACTCTAAACCTCCAAACAAACATATGCTAAAAAACATATGCTAAAAAACATATGCTAAAAAAAAAAAAAAAAAAAAGCAACCCATGTATTTTAATGTTTATACTTTAAGTGACAGAAAAATCAGGCCAGAGTTACTTATAACTGGCGAACCTGGCAACCCGCCGGTTCTGCAGCCCAGACAGAGAAAGAGACAAAACTGTAGCAGAAATAGCTCAGGAAAATCTGTGCGAGTAACGCGAGTAATGTGCTTTTTATAAAGTTAGTAACTGTAATCAGATTAACACAATATTGAACTGTAATCCTTTACATCAGTGTTACTGAAAAAAAGTCATTAGAATACTATAACACATCACAAAATAACCCCCAACACTGGTTACCACACATTCAGAAGCAGATAATTCCCTATAATGTCTATGTATGCTCTAGGATTATACTGGAACTACAGGGTCCAAACCTGTTCCAGCAGGACAATGTGACTAAGCACAACGTGAGCTCCATTAAGACATGGTTGAAGAACTCAGAGCCATGACCTTAAGCCGTTAATGAACACTGTTTGCATGAACTGGAACACCAGATAAAAAAAAAAACTAAAAACTTTTCATGGGATTAGTAGACTTGTACCTGCATGGCTGAATAGGATGGAAATGATCCAGTTTTAAAATGACCCAAAGTTCATTTCATTTGATCAATCAATCAGTAACCAACTTCAAAATTCATTCATTGGTTAATCTTTAGTGAATGATTTGTCCCGGTCAGGGACACATTAACACCAGTGAAGAGCCTGTGCAAAGGCTGGTGGTTTCTACATAATATGAACAAAAATATAAACGCAACTTTTGTTTTTGCTCCTATTTTTTCATGAGCTGAACTCAAAAGATCCAAGACTTTTTCTATGTATACAAAAGGCCTTTTTCTGACAAATATTGTTCACAAATTTGTCTAAATCTGTGTTAGTGAGCACTTCTCCATAATAATCCATCTACCTCACAGGTGTGGCAGATCAAGATGCTGATTAGACAGCAGGATTATAGCACCGGCTGGCCACAATAAAGCAACACTCTAAAATGTGCAGTTTTATCACACAGCACAATGCCACAGATGTCACAAGTTTTGAGGGAGTGTGCAACTGGCATGCTGACTGCAGGAATGTCTACCAGAGGGCCTCGTTGTGCAAGTCAGTGGTTGTGAATCGAGTGGCCCATGGTGGTGCTGGGGTTATGGTATAGGCAGGCATAATGCACAACAAACACGGGTGCATTTTATTGGTGGCATTTTGGATGCACAGGGATAACGTGACGAGATCCACCACCACCATGAGCCTCACTAACACGGATTTAGAAAAATCTGTGAACAATATTTGAGAGAAAAAGGCCTTTTGTGTACATATCTTTGAGTTCATCTCATAAAAAATAGGAGTGAAAACAAAAGTGTTGCATTTATATTTGTGTTTAGTATAGAATAAGGTTTGCTTATCTACAAACGTCTCTGACGGTTTATCACTGTGTGTGCCTCCTCTCTGACGAGTTACACCTATTCATGTCCTGCATTCATTCTGATAGGTTTGGCTTCTTACAACAGGACAACACATGGTTAGAGAAACACTCAGGGTTTGAGGGTTTGTCGTTCACACCTAACTCACCAGATCTCAACGTTATCAAACACATCTGGGATGCCATGAAAAATGCTTTGGAATGCAGAAATCCTTCACCTTGGAATACACCACAATTGTGGATCATTGTGCAGGAAGTATGGTGTTCACTGCCTACAGAATATGTCTGTAAGCTTGTACCAGTTTTATGGCACTTTTTTGTGTATTTAAGCAAAGCACACTGATTTGTCTTTTTGCATGAAATGTGCTATGTAAATAAAGATGTCTGCGCCAGTCAATCCCAGGACAACAGATACCCACATTCTTGGGACCCTACCAAACGGCACAAGGTTAACAAAGCATACAGGATGTCCCTTAAGTCCATCATTTTAGTGGGGGAAATCCTAAACAAAACCTTTTATTTACAGAAAACATAAATAATTTATATCCACAATTTTTTCACTCAATACACACATTCCTATTCTTACTCCTCTTTCTCTGCTCAGATACATCATGGTGTGTAAAAGTATATCTTAATATATGATGCTGGACTTTATTATGGGACACCGTGCAAAAACCCGATATCCATTATGGCAATACTGTTTGTGTAAACAGTTTGGTCATCTGTCAGTGTCGTGGCCTAAATGACCCAACCAGAGTGTGATTTCACAATCGTACCGATGTGTATAACTCACCTACTGTCAGATCCAGCTGATTCCTCTCCCCTAAAGCACGCAGCCGATACAGACACCCGCTCTGATAATAGTACTGCAGAAACTGAACAAAACCTGCAACACACACACACACGGCTCCGAAATTAAAAAGTGGACCGTTGTTCATCCATGTCGTAAAGCTCACAAATTATTTATTAGCTGTTACACTAATTCATTTAGTAGACAGTTGAGTGGAGAAACTCAACAACCCACTCGTATTTTTAATGAATAATCCACACAATAATCCACAAGAGTGTCAGCTCTTACTCTGATATATGGAGAAGGCCAGGAACTGACTCCTGAACGTCTGATATATCACACCCTCAGGCCTTAAAGCAGAAAAACACAGTTAGGAAACATGCTGTATGTGCTTTGTGTTGTTTATTGTGGTTGATTGGTGTCTGTAGGAGCATCTCACCAGGTAAGCATGACACCAGAGAGAAAAGTGGAGACGTAGTGATGCAAAACCCACCAGCCTTTAATTCTGAAACACAATATAACATATCAATCATGCAGGAAAAAACATGCAGAATAAAAAAATATGAGATGTAATACAGTGACTTCGTTCATTTAATAACAGCTACGAGAACATACACACATCAGTGACTGGACTGAACACACACACACACACACACACACACACACACACACACACACACACACACACACACACACAAACTGTCTACACATCTGCTGCTAACGTCTATCCAACTGGACAACATGTTGCTGCTATACTTTAAAGCATCATGTTTACATTCATTTAAATAATGGACAAAAAGGAAAAAAAAGAAAAAACATAATGTTTACATCTATGTGATTTATGTGATTAGACACGATTATAATTTTGGCTTTTCCAGTTCTAGCTAACTGGCTATCATTTATGGACACTCTAAATATTTGTGCTAATTTTCGCATTTAAAACATTAACTCCGAAGGGGAAGTGGTGGCTCAGTAGGTCAGGACTCCAAGTTGCTGATTGGAAGGTCAGAAGCTCAAACCCCACCCTCTGGCTGCCCCAAGGCCCTTAACTCGCTACTGAACCCAGGCACCCTGGCACCGTCTGCTCTGAAGCCTGTTTAAGAGGATTGCGTCAAGAAGACAACAACTGTGCCAAGAGTAAATCCAGACTAAATCCATTTGACTTGGGCAGACAGAGGGTGGGGCAGGCATTTACTCCAGATTAGTGTGACTAGGTTATAGGTCTCTTCTGTTCCAGGTTTCTTCATGTGTACAAATTCAGACTCGTAGTAAGTTCAGGTTTTGTTATACTATATATCTGAAGGACCAGAAAACCTGGTACAGCAGCCTAATACTCGGTAGGTCCTCCACAAGCTTGTGAAAATATTCTGTCGGCAATGAACGCCATACTTCCTGTAGAATGGTCCAAGATTCTGTTGCAATCAGAAGTGGAGGATTTCTGTGTTCCATAGTGCATTGCATGGCAATGATAACACTGAGATCTGGTGACATAAGTGACAAAACCCCAAACTCAGATGAGTGTTCCTCTAACCATAATTTGGTGTTTCTAGACGTGTGTGGTGGTGCACTGTCCTGTTAGAAGAGGCCAAACCCATCAGAATGAATGCAGGACATGAACAGGTGTAACTCATCAGAAAGGAGGCACACACAGGGTTCACTTGTCAGAGATGTTCGAGATGTACCAGGGGTCCATAGCATTATGGATTCACCACCAATTTGTACCACGTTTTTGTCCCCCCCCAGTACGTCTCGGTATATATTACCATGTTCACTATAATACAAGTTTAATTTTTAGCCTATTTCTATAATAGTACTTCATGTTTAACCGAAAACGACCAGATATAAACGTAAACAGTCCTAATATTTCTGTGCATCAGCTTAGTGTTACGTTTCTCTTCAGACAATAAACCGGTATATTAACCTTACCTGGAGCCGTTGTTGATGAGAATGCTTTCCCTTATGGTTAGCGTACAGTAATACCACACCAATAAAAAATTGAAGATTTCGTCTGTGACGCTGCAACGCACAAGAGAATCAAAACATGAAAACCGGTTCACTTTACTCTATTTTAAGCATAACAGTGTTAGCGCACGCTTCATACCAGGCCGAGCTGGCACTCACTCACCGGTAGTTCAGCAGGAAGAGGCATGTGATGGCACCCAGCATCAGGATTATGGTCATGCACAGTTTAAACTTCTCGTACTCATCCTTATAAGCAAACCTGTCACAAGAGAGAAACGTTCACCGGAGCCGTTCTTCCTTTTAAAGGAATAAATCGGAATGTGAAATGAATTATTCAGTGGTTCTTACTTTGCCTGGTTGCTGAGCAGCATTACGTTGACGTTTCCAAGGACCAGATTTAGGTACAGTCTTTTGCGGGAAACAAGAAGAGGCATGTTTAGACACACAACTGGAATGTTCTGTATTTGCACTGAGTCACATCCTGCTGTATTAATGAGTCAGCTAATCACAACAGATTTCTGTGGACTTATTTTATTAGAGCAAAAAAAAAACATCAACCCTTTTTTTCGCTCCACTTAATCTGAGCCGCATTGTGTGCATTTAAATCTGGTGATGATTTCTGGATCAGTGGAAAAGCAACCCAGGTTGACCAGACAAATCAGATTTCAAGGTGCACAGTTTTCCTTCATAACCTGAAGGACGTATTGTCCTGCACCCATGGAGCAGATGGGCGTTAGGTGCCTTGCTCAAGGGCACGCCACTTGTGTCTTGACGGTTGTGGGGATCGAAAAGGTCTCAAGGTTAACTCCTTAACGACAAGCCCTACAGCTGCCCCCTGGGTTGTGTGGGTGAGCACTAGGCTGGACTATATTAAAGGTTATATTTCATATATAAAATGTTTTTAAGTAGCTGTGCAATGCTCCAAGTTGCTTTATTGTGTCTTTGTATAATCCCCCTAGCGTGTGTAACCTGTCTGCTGTTTCGGTGGCGTTCCCCATTTCCCCTTTGAATCCTGAGTTCTTCCCTATTCTCTGGTTGTTATAAGTCTTTTTAAAGACCCTACAAGAAAATGGCATGTTCTGGCTCCTTTACCATGCTAATGCCACAATATTGATTAATATAAATATGCATTTACAGTATAGTTCTACATAGGGCTAGGCAATTAATCGAGATATACCTGAAACCGACATTCAGACCCTCTAATCGGCATGATCTTGCCCATGTTGGTTATTCAATACAGTTTTTAAATTTCTCCTAATCCTTTCTCCAGGGTGTGTGTTTATGTCCTGTCCCTGAATACAGCGTGTATAATCACATCACCGTCCAGTCTTCAGTAAGCGAGCGTCATGGAGGTGAATTCAAATACGGACCCGAGTGCACAGCAAAAGTTTTTTGACGTGACTTTATTTAAAAATAATATTTGTTTAAGGAGATTAAAAATATTTTCTAAAGGTATTTTTTTTTTGCAAGAAATGCAATTTATTTTTTACATTTCAGACAACTTGCTATTTACATTAAAACTAAAATGTGACTTTTTACATAAGCCGTTTTCACTTAAAGTGATTACAGATGTTCAAAATATTCAGTAAATAACCATAAATAGTTCATGTGTGTGTAAAAAATATTTCAGCTTTAATACTTTAGCACAATCTGTGTTAGTAAACTAGGAACAAAAAAAGAAAAATAATCGTTTATTAATCGTAATCGAGGAAAAATGTTCAATTAATCGTGATACTGATTTGAGGTCATATCGCCCAGCCCTAATTCTACATAAATAAATCTGGAATGTAGAGAGGTGAAGGCTTGGAGTTATAGACAGTTTGTCATGTCCATTTGAGAACCATTGATATAACACCAATACTGCACGCATATTGTGGAAAACTCTGCCAACCGCAGTACTGGTTTTACCACATTGGACTGGACACAGCCATTAGATAAAATATTATCCTTGAGAAAATCTCAGTGTTGATAGCTGGCTTATACTATTTAGTGTACGCCTGTCTGTCATTACTGTGACCAACACCATGGACAGTCATGTCTGAGAAAACAGGACTCGATCTACTGAGCAGTAATTTGCAATGCAGACAATCTAGTCTGTACAAGTCGATGATCAGTGATCAGACGACACAATATTTTTGTCCTTCACAATGTCCACTATGTCAGATCAGGGAATAACAGTGCCATAAATTTACACCGTGACTTGCAATACTACACGCTTGATCCCGACCAATCATTATTTATGTTCTTGTGTGAGGTTGTCAGAGAGGCGGGTTTAGAAACTGTCAATCATGGCTACAAAACCACTGTGTGTGATGCTGGCAGTTTTGTTTTCAGAAAAGAACAAAGAAACAAAGAAGAAAAAAAGAAACAATGATTGTGAACCGGTTCCTGGGTGGGACAAAGAGGGTTTTGTTGCCACAGCTCGATGAACCTTTCCTCAGTTTCAAGAGCTGCGAGAGCTGCGAGAGCTGCCTCCCTCTTTCTCTTCACTGGGTTTACATATGTGCACCAGACAGCACCCTGTCCTTTATTGTCAAAGTCAAGGAACATGTCTGAAACAAAACGTCTAACCAGGTGGGGTAAGAGACAAAGAATACCAACACGCTAGACTTTCCTCCCAGACGCCACATTGCTGTTCTTTGATTACGTCACACTACACGGTTTCCCACGCTAGAAATTTGTTAGACAGAACAATATCAAAATGTCAAAATCAGGCTGGATTTGTGAAGTCTTGTCCTGACATTAGTGGTCATCCTATTTATTCAGTAAATAATAATTACACATTTTAATACCTTATTCTAAAAGTTATCTGGACTCTACACTAAAACTTCACTTGGCTGCATCTTGGTTGTCTTATCAACACTTTTCCTACTAGGTCTCAGTCTCCCTAGTCACCCCCGTGCATTTGTGACTGCAGAATAAGAAGAAACGTCTGCGTTACTTGTGATATGTACCAGTGAAGACCAGTCTAACAATCAGCAGTGTTCATTACAGTAAGAAGCAGAGGACTGCTATCCAAGTGTGTCATGTTGCTGCACACACAACTGCACAACTTTGTTTTTAAGGGTGTTAAAGCATCCTTCTTGTAGTCCTGATCTTGCGCCAACAGACTGCCACCTATTTGGTTTCCTGAAAGAAGCCCTAAGAGGGCGAAGATTGATGCCTGATGAAGAGGTGAAGACAGTGGTGCATTAGCAGCTCGCAGCTCAGCCTAAAATGTCTTTTTGATAATGGAATACGAAAGCTTGTTGACAGACGGATGAACTGTATTAAAAAGCAGAGAGATTATGTCATATTAGTCTAAAAGAAAGTCTTCAGCCAGAGTGCGGATACGTTTTCTCACCCTCGCATATCCAGATGAAAAAATGTAAACAATTTTAACAACTTAACATGGAGATAATATTATTAAAGCTATACTGTTAAAGCTAAAGTTATACTGTTAATATAATAATATTAATTAATAATTAATATAGCAATATTATTAAAGTATCAGTATGATCAGCTACAAAGCCGGATGTATCTTTCCAGAACAGTTGGGACAAAATCACAATGAACAAGTAGATGAAAACAAGTGATGTGAAGGTGAGCGTTACAAAAACAGCAGCTGGACATCAGACACAACAACTCCATCTTTTCAAATGGTGTCCAAACTGCTTTTATTAAATATTTAAAGCCAGACTTTATATATCTTATACAGGTGAATGTTTGGTCATAATGAACACTATGACATGCTTTGCACCTGTGCATCCTTTCCCCACAAAGATGCAAAACACTAGTACACACACCCAGGGTGTGTGAGGGGGGAATTCTACAAAGTCTCTCCCACAGGTACTATGTGTTAATCAATTATGAATAAATAACACATAATTCTGAACTACTCATCTAGGCAACTGATTCCTCACTTCTACAGCCACCAAAGTATAAAGCTTTTAGCTTTATGCTCACGTTATCCATTCCACCTTAAAATGGTGCATATGTTCCATTGAGCCTTAGTAGAGAAGTGTTTTATGAGTTTTATAATTTTTTTCGCATGTTGTGCAGACATTACAAACAACCCAGGTAAAACTAAACCTGAATTCCTATTCGAATGTTCTGTTCCACCTTAAAAGCCAAAGATGTTAAGTTCAAAGCGCCTAAAAACCACATTTTCAGCCTGAAGCCTGCGTTACCACAACAGTATTTAAGGTGGAATAGTAAATTCGAACAATCTTTATGTAAGGGTGACGGTGACGGTAATAAAGCATATTTAAGAAAGCTAGATTACACAAAGAGCCTTGGCTTGTGCAACTTGGGACACCTTAGTGAAGACGCAAGACACATGACTAATAATTATGTATGGATATGTATGGAATGGTATGATCCACTTTAGGGGTGTGTGAAATTCAATTCAATTCGATTCACTTTTATTTATATAGCACTTTTAACAATGGACATTGTCCCAAAGCAGCTTTACAGAAATCGTACTACAAGATTCACCCAGGCATGGATCCTGTAAATTTATTGCAATATTTAACATTATAGGTTGGAAGGATATAAAAATGCTCTTTCATCCTCAAAAAAATATTGTTTTGGGGTTTTAGTCTTAATTAGAGTGGGAAGACCCCCATAGACCCTTGCATATACCCTTGCATAAGCACCTCACCAGGCATTTGATACTGATATTTAATACATTAGATACCTGCTCAATTGTTTACTGCTCTTTATCGTGCCATTCAAACACTGGAAATATCTGAAGCTGCTTTACTAATTAGTTTATTGCTCTTTTTACACGACACGTACAGTTGTTTGGTCATTTATTATTTTTTTTATTGCTTATTACTATATTACACATTACAGTACAACGTATTTATTATTGTTACTTTATTATTACTGCCGCTGTTAACAACTAATTTTTGCAGCTGCTGATCAATATAACGTTACCTTATCTCATACACGTGTCTCTCGGCGCAAAAGTGTGAATGATGGCTAGAAAATAGACAAAGCTCCTTTTTTCAGTATTTCCTCCCTGATTGTGATGACCTTGACCTATGCAGTTCATCCCTACTACGCTACACTGTTCGGCTTATAAAGGTCATTATCTTTTTTTTGCGGCTTGTTCATATGATGCCAGATTAGGAAAGTGTTCACATGTAGGCCCTTATTCACATGGTGCAATGTCACATGAGGTCACCTCTCTCTCTTTCACAACCACACACACACATAAGAAAAGCTGATCGGAGCAAAAGAACAGAAATGAGCATTCAGGCACGCAATGTGAACTCAGCCTGAGAGATCTAAAGGCACTTCCTGCCTCATGGATTCGTTGGGAGAAAAAAATAACAGAAAAGGAAATGCTGCACTCACCCGTTCTTCTTTGGCAAGTAGGCTTCCATGTCGAAGAAGACATTCTGCCTCTCTTTAATCTGCGCCTGCAGTCGATTTATGGCCAAGGACTCCTTGTCGTCGCATGTTTTTGCGCATCTGAAGGCACAATTGATCGACATAAGCTTTACAAGTAAGATTTCTCAATCCCAGAAACAGTGTGCCAGTCATGTTTATTCTTGATCAGGCGTTCATCTTGATATCTTGTTAACAAGTGATTCCCCAGTCACATGCCCACACATGACTACGTCTTGTTTGTCACATACAACAGCTACCTCTGAGAGACACCAAGGAGAATGCAGAGGAAAGCGCTGTCCACCCTCTTCCGCATACACAAATTCACAAATGCTCTTGATTGGCTAGTGTCACTGTGAATGACAGGACAGAGTGATGCCAATCTAGTGAACACATGCTAGGGGGCAGTGAGTACATGTGCCCAGAGCAGTGGGAAGCCCCTATCTAAAGTGCCCGGGGAGCAGTTAAAGGCTAAGCACTACCTAATATAAAAGTGTCAAACACAAATACAGAGGAGTTTGACTTCCTAACTTATGATAAATTGACAGTCAGAAATATTTTTTTTTAATTTTATGTTTTTCTTTTAGAAATTTAAGAAATACAGCTTAAAAGACAGTTGTTTAGCCCCGCCCTTGTTTAGCCATGCTGTACGGAAACGGTCGTATGTGTCGCACTTGTGACGTATATGGTGGACAATAATGCTAGTAGATGCACTCACGGTATTGCAAAAATTACAAAAAGGAGTGTTTAATTTTCTTATGATATCAATCAACCCCACCATCACTGCAGATTCATCCTCTTCAATAAATCCAGAAATATCACTGGAATCTGAAAATCCAGCACTGGGAAATTCCCAGTCCAAGTCAGTGTTTTACTGCAGTGTTGTTCGCTATTGTCCGTCAGTGACATCACACACAGCGTCAGGAATTTTCTGGCGAGCTCAGGTTTTTCCGTAAATTTTATCAAAATAGCCAATTTTAAAGCAAATTAAGCTGCGATTTTCATTTTAATTAAATTCTGCAGATTTCAGTATCTAAAACAATGTGAAATCACCAGGGGGTCCATTAGGTGGTGCGTAGGCTTTAAATGTTAGGTGCCTTGCTCAAGGGCACTTCAGTTAGGTCTTGTCGGTTGAGGGGACAGAGCCATGGACCTTCTGGTCCCAAGACTGGTTCCTTGCCCACAAACCTACAGCTACCCCCAAGTACACAAAACCTCGAGAGAAACATCCACTATTGCCACTGTAAAGTAAACTTGGATTTTTCTTTCCATGCAGTTACTGATTATCAGCGTGTCATCTGTGTCCGACAGATGGAGAATAAACGTACTGGCGAAGCACGTGTCCGAGCTCTTTAAGGCCTTTTCTCTGTTTGCATATGGCACTGCTACAGATCGTTTGCAGATGGGTGAGCTCCTCCAGCTTTTGTCGGTACACCTTATGAGTCTCCTAAAAACATCACAAACACAGTCGTTATGATTATCATTAGTCTTTATAAATGATGCTCATCTTGAGGTTAATTTAGAAACAGTCTACTCAAAAACAGTGGATTTATTCTTAATGAATACAAACACATAATGTTGCGCCGCCTTGGGACCAGAAGGTCCCTGGTTCAAGCCCTGCAAGCGACAAGACTCGAATGAAGTGCCCTTGTGCAAGGTGCCTAACCCCAGACTGCTCCCCTGGCACTGTGGATATAGGGCTGCCCATCACTTTGGGCATGTGTGCTCACTGCCCCCTAGTGTATGTGTCTGTTTTACTGCATAAAAGAGTTAAATGCAAAGTTTAAATTCTACAGCACAGTAGTCAGAAAAGTAACTGACTTTTACTTCTCATGCATTGACCACTGTGCTTGCACACAGAGGTATCTGACCCCTGCATTTAACCCATCAGTGAACAAACACGCACTAGAGGACAGTGAACACACATGCCTGGGGTGGTGGCAGACATGGGGAGTAGTTAAGGGTTATGTGCCTTGTTTAAGGGCCAGTTCAGTTGTGTCATGCAGAGACTGAACTGGGGTCCTTCTGATCAAAGGGCTGGTTCCTTAACCACAAGCATAATCATAATCATCATCAGAGACAAACTGGTGTTCTAGGGGGTGGTTATTTATCCCCAAAGTGAAAGACACAGATATTAAAGCCAAAAGACAAGACATTAGTTATCTAGATCACATGAAACAATCATATCTGTGTAGGAAGAGATAGTAACCCCATACCTAATCAGTGACAGTGGCTTAAATACATGTCTGATTTAATCACACAGTCAGATAAATCATTCATTAGGTCCAACCATACAGTTCTTAACACTGTCCTCATCATGTCCATGGTTATTTATTATCCTCACACAAAAGACACTCTTCTCAAGGACATTTTAGACACTTACACTGACTAAAAAGATAACTAAAACAGAAAAACAACACCAGGCAAACCTACAGTAAAGGTGAAATCAGTCTTTAAAACCATGTTAGCAACAGTGCTAGCCTTCATCACCACACAGCACAAAAGCCTTGACAAAGCTCGTTTTCACAACTTTATCCACTTCCTTATTCTTTTACACAAACCAAGTGACAACAAGTCAATATACAGACCTGAAGTTGATGATATTCTTCCTCTATTTCGTCCCATTCACTCCGACATCTCTCCAGTGACATTGTACCCACTGCCATGCTCACCTGCCTTCTCCCCTTTGTCGACAGCCGGCACTGCGCATGCGCATTACAGGTCGGGTCAGGCTCGCATTGCGCACGCGCACGTTTCTTATTTTCTTTAAAACGTATTTGTCGTTTTTTGTATATAATATAATATATAATATATTATAATATATAATATATTTTGTATATAATAAATATAATATATAAATATATATAATATAAAAATATAAAATATATTATTATATTTTTATTATTATATATTATTATTATATACTATTGTTAAAACAGTAACATAATAATAATAATTATTATAATTGATGTTAATATTAATATTGATATAAATATTAATATTAGTTAAAACTTTCAATATTACAACTTTTTAAGTATTTATTTTTTTAAATATTTTGAATTTTCTTAAAAAATATTTTTAATACTATATAAAGTAAAGCCTTCCACCCTCTCAAATATATACATATAGATATAAACTTGTACTAATATATATAAAGTATTTAGGATATATTTATGTAACCTAGATCAGTAGTAGTAGTAATAATAGTAATTGTATTTAGAAAAAAAATGTAATAAATATAAAGACCTATAAGGACATATTAGGGTGGAAGGCTTTACTTTATATAGTATTAAAAATATTTTTATATTTTTTAGACAAAATGATATAAATATATATATTTGTCTAAAGAATATACAAATATTTTTAATACTATATAACAGTATATAACTATATAGAC
>JAOVVF010000008.1:332270-344337 GCA_028565595.1 Duopalatinus emarginatus
TTATGTTTGAAGCCTGAAATGTGGCAAAAGGTTGAAAAGTTCAAGGGGGCCGAATACTTTTGCAAGGCACTGTATATCCCAAGGCTATTTTTCCTTCAGGGAAATGTCTGAAAATTTAATTCAAGGATTTGTATTTGATCTTATATATACAATGCATTCAGAAACTTTTCAGACCTTTTCATGTTGTAGCCTTGTACTAAAGCTTTTCTCTATAATTCTGGATTAAATACCCTGTAACGACAAAGTAAAAACAGATTTTTTCGTGTTTTTTTTTTTTGCAAATTTATTTAAAAACAAAAATATTGCACTGACGTAAATATTCCGAACCTTTACTCAGTACTGAAGCACCTTTGGCAGCCATTACAACCTCCAGTCGTCTTGAGTATGATGCCACACCTGGATATGAGGATCATCTGCCACTTTTCTCTGCAGAGGTGACACGGTGGTGCAGTGGTTAGCGCTGTCGCCTCACAGCAAGACAATCCGGGTTCGATTCCTGGCCCGTCCTTGTGTGGGTTCCTCCAGGTGCTTCAGTTTCCTCCCACAGTCCAAAGATATCCACGTTAAGACATCCACATTAGGTTGATCGGTCACGCCGAGTTGCCCGTAAATGTGAGTGTGTGCATGACAAGAGATTGGGATGCTCAGTCAGTTTATCTACTACCATAGAGCACCATGAGTACCTGAACAGCCATATTCAGGTGTCTCCAGAGCTCTTCAATTGGGTTCAATCATGAACATTCACAGAGTTGTTCCTAAGCCACTCCTGTGTTGGTGTGGTACAGCAGTAACATCATTGGTTCCCATGTGAGAGACCTAGGTTCGATTTGGCAGCCAGTCTGTGCTACACCAATGAGGGTCATTGGGCAAGGGTCCTAATACTACGTTGGCCTCTAATACCAAATAACCTTATAATACCAAATATCATTGTAAGTCGCTCTGGATAAGAGTGTCTGCCAAATACCATAAATGTCAATGTCAATGTAAATGTCTTCCTCTGATTGGTGAAGCAAAGTTTGTTAGATTAGGGTTATATATGGGTTATATATTGACCATAACATTGAAACTGTCAAGTGAATAGCATTGATTATCAGTGGTCAGTGTCAAGAGGTGGGATAAATTACGCAACAAGTGAACAGTCAGTTCACAAAGCTGAGGTGTTGGAAGCAGGAGAAAAAAAAGCGACTCCAATCAAAGTGTAGAAACATCGCAAAGATGATCAAGAGATGTTTGGATGCCCCCAGAGCTAAATTTTAGGTGTCATAGCGAAGGGTCTAAGTATTTATGTGCATTTTTTAATTTAAATTTGCAAAAATTTCTAATATTCAGTTTTTCATTTTGTCATTATGGGGAACTGAGTGTACACTGATGGGGATTTTTTTAAAAATTATTTTAGCACAAGGGTCTGAAGACTCTTTTTCCAAATGCACTGTATGAACATTTCAGACCAGTTGTCCTTCTTTGCACCACTTTTGCTAGATACTAACCACTGTATAATGCGAACACCCAACACAACCTGCTGTTTTGGGGATCCAGTTCTGTTCTGATCCAGTTGTCTAATCGCCACAATTTACAATTTCTGTAAAAGTCGTTTAGATCCTGTATACTTGCCCATTTTTCCTGCTTCCGACACAACAGCTTTGTGAACTGTTTATTCACTTGCTGCATAATATATATCCCACCCCTTGACAGGTACCAGTGTAACAAGATAATCAGTGCTATGGTTGGTGTGGTACAGCGGTAACATCATTGGCTCCCATGTGAGAGACCTGGGTTCGATTCCCGGTCTGGGCAGCCAGTCTGTGCTACACCAATAAGAGTCCTTGGGCAAGACTCCTAACACTATGTTGGCCTACCTTGTAAGAGCGTCTGCCAAATGCCGTAAATGTGAGTGTGCTATTCACTTAATCTGTCAGTGGTCTGGTGGTTTTAATGTTATGGCTGATATATAACCCTAATCTAACACACTTCACTTTACCTAACAGAGGAATAGAATAATGTTTTAAAGGTGATTTAATGGGATGCAGCAGAGGAAGAAAGAGGTAAAGGAAATGTGTGTGTGTGTGTGTGTGTGTGTGTGTGTGTGTGTGTGTGCAGGGCTTTGGAACACGCTTCTACAGCTCGTCAGAACTATATGAGGGGGAGTGGATGGAGAATAAGAGGAGCGGATGGGGGAGGATGATTTATGAGAATGGAGATGTGTATGAAGGAGAGTGGCTGCAGGATAAACCTCACGGTCAGGGCGTGCTGTGGCTCGGTATGACATTAGACATTCACACAACACTTTGAACCCCCTCGTATTATTAAAGGAGTGGATGAAATGAATATGTGGAGTGCACAGGAAGCTGGAAATGATTCAAAGAGGAGAGAAAAGGCTTGTGTGTAATTATGAGAAGTGTTCACTTCTACTCAGCTGGAGGTCAAATTGTCAGGTTTTGATGCTTTAAACTACAGTATACAGTAGCTTAGAAGTGAGTACACAATTTCGCTTAAATGTCAAAATATTTAAACTTGTTTCACCTTACAGTAACAGCATTATTTCGATGTTGAACAGCAGGTTTTTGTGCTTATGGAAAATTCAAACCTAACAGTTTAGATTGACTATATTGAAAGTACAGGCCTCAGAGTAGGAACTCAAGGCATTTAAATATTTGAAATAGTGTTCACCTTTATTTTTGATGACTGACTCAACCCTCCTCAGCATGGAAGATACCAGCGTTGAACAAAATTCTGGAGATTTTCTTTATAGAACATTTTTATCCGCTTTTTTCTGGACTGGTTGTTGTTGCTCTACCTCTTTAAAACGCCCCAAAGGTGTTCTACTGGATTCAAGTCAGGCCACATACTTGGCCAGGTCATATTTCTCACTTTTTTCTTCTCTAGAAACTCTTTTGTGAGTTTGGTAGAGTGCTATGGATCACTATCTTGCTGGAATATTCCTCTTCTGCCAAGCTCCTGGAGACTGGAAGTCATCCTGTCAGCCAGTATTTTGGTCTATCCACAGGAATTCATTGTTGTCATTTATAAATGTCATCTCCCCAACACCTTTTACACCCATGCAGCCCATATCATTACACTCCCACCACCATGCTTCACTGTTATAGGACCATGCATTCACTGTGGTAGGTGTGGTACAGTGGTAACATCATCGGCTCCCATATGAGAGACCTGGGTTCGATTCCTGGTCTGGGCAGCCAGTCTGTGCTACACCAATAAGGGTCCTTGGGCAAGACCCCTAACACTACGTTGGCCTACCTGAGGTTTAGAAGGCTCAGAATGAAGCATCACCGCAACTCATATAACATTCTGCTGGCTGATCACTTTTATCCTATAATAAAGCGTTTCTATCCTGATGGGTGTGGTGTCTTCCGAGATGACTCCGCCTCCATCCGAGGGGCATGGATGAGGGACACTCAATAGTTATCTAGATGTAAATATGACGTATATGTTAACATTCATTAGATCTAAACCCAGCCGACCTGCTATGACAGGTGTTGAAGCCATGTGTTAAATTAAGTTTCCACTAACATCATTGAAACCCCAACTGGCTGAAAAACTACAAACTGGCACATCAGTCTAATAAAATATTTCGTAGGCAGTGAACACCATATTTCCTGCAGAACGGTCTGTAATTCCGTTGTATTCCGAGGTGTAGAAAATGCAGGATATGAACGGGTGTTACTCGTCAGAAACAAGCCACAACGAGATGTTTGTATTTGTACCAGGGGTCCCATGGAATGCCAGCTCAACAAACCCTATACCATTATGAAGCCATCAGCAATCTGGACCAGTGTTCTTTGGCGCTTCATTGTATGTTTAAACACACTTAAGCTGTTCTGGTGGAACGTGTCATCCCAGTACCTTACTAACACTTTCTATTGGTTTTTCCTTTAATTTGTCCTTTAATACTTAATAGTTAATAATATAAGTTATTAATTAAAATATACACAGTGGTGCTGACTCATGTAGAAATAACCAGTGAACCGCTGTGTGTTTGTGTAAGCCAATAAGAACAGGTACGAGGGCAGCTGGAAGGACGGAAAGAAACATGGACAGGGACGCTTTTTTTACACCGACAGGGGTCAACTGTACGAGGGCTTCTGGGTGGACGACGTGCCGAGGTGCGGGACGGTGTGTGATTACGACAGGACGCATGCACACACACCGGCCCTGTACCCCATCCCCCCGGTAATGCAACACCTTTACCCTTAAACAGTGTGTACAGTGTGTGTATATATGTGTCGAAAGGACTACCTGTAGTTATATAAAAAAAATGCATTACACATACACACACAAAATCGACTAAAATATTGTAATAAAGAACTATTTCATTTACAATACGGATCCTACTGAAGTGTCAACAATGCATATATACTGATCAGCCGTAACATTAAAACAGTATTTGGTATTTGTGGCACTGAGATGTTAGCATCAGATCGTTCTGGGGTTCTTCTGAGACTTGGAAACCAATGATCCTGTTACTGGTTTACCACTTGTCCTTCCTTGGACCACTTTTGGTCCAGAGAAGGACAAGTGGTAAACCAGTAACAGACAAGTGGTAAACCAGTAACAGGACCAGTAACAGGATCACCTGCCCTGTATTTGATGCTGCAGGACGTTCAGACCAAAAGTGGTAGGTGCTACTGTCACTGCACACTGTCGACTTTGGAGACCTGACCCAGTTATCTAACCATCCCAACCAATTTGGCCCGTAAAAGTCACTCGGATCCTTACGCTTGCCCATTTTTTCTGCTTTCAACACATCAGCTTCAAGAACTGACTGTTTACTTGCTTCCATAAAATATCCAACAATTTTACAGCTGCTACTGTGATGATATAATCAATGGTTTGTGGCTTTAATGTTATAAATTGACACGACACTTAACCTTACTAGGACCTTATTTCGAATAAATCTTAAGGAGTGTCGCAGTGTATTGACGAATACAGTCTGTTAGTTCTTCTGTCTCAGTCCCTGTTTGTCTGTGTTACCTGCCCTGTAGGTGATGCTGCAGGACGTTCAGACGGTACTGATGGAGGGACGTGGACGTTTCTGTGCCAGCAATGACAATTAAGAACATGAACTAGTGAATCCTGGATGTCTGTTCAAATTCCACAGGCTCTGATGTGGGCAATTTGCCATGTGTTTCAGCCATGAGAACTAGACCACATGTCTAAAAGGGGTACCACACGTATAAAAAAAAAAATCATTTGTGCACATTAAAATATAACATATGTAAATTGAAATGAAATGCTCTTTTGACCCATCGGTGTAATGAAACACACACATACACATTAGTGAAAGTGAGCACACATATCCAGAGTGGTGGGTAGCCCCTATCTACAGCACCCCAGGAGCGGTTGAGGGTTAGGCACCTTGCTCAAGGGCACTTCAGTCAAGCCACAAGTCTACATCTGCCCCCAAATCTGCCTCCAAAAATATTATTAAATCTCACAACTGCTAAATTTACCGTTGACATTTTTAGCTACTTTGGGCCACATTATTAGTCTAGTGGCAAAATTGTTAAGGTTTTAATACGTAAACCGATCAGCATCTCGTCAGAACGGACACACACACACACACACAGGCAGCCGTGGCCTTGTAGTTAGGGAACCAGTCTCGTGACCCGAAGGTGACCCGGGTTTGATCCCTCCGCTCCGGGGAAGTGTGTTCACTGCCTCCTAGTGTACACCGGTGTATGTGTTTGACTGCACGGATGCGGAGAGACCCATGTAATGTCAGCTAAACAAACCCGATACCATTCTGAAGCTTCCATAGACGTCTACGACTTTACGTTTGCAGTGGTGGGCGGGACCAATGACATGCATAGGTGGCTTTGCTGTGCATTTCGCATAGGCTCGTCCGCACCCGTTTTTCAGTGTAAATATACAGCAATATAAAAAGAGTGCTCACTCATGTATTTTTTTGTGCATTTTATTTTATTCAGACTTATAAAGGTCTTTCAAGCATACGAAACACATTACAAACACTGCTCATGTAAACCGGTTAGACGCTGTAGGTGAAGGGCAATAAAAAAAAAAATCATAAAAATCACAGAACTTCAAGGCCACGTCACTTGGCTAATGGTTTACACCAGATTGAGACCTATGTGTTAATAAAGCAGCTATTGTGAAGCTGTGTAAGACTCTCTTGACCAACAAAACTCACATTTAACCTGTGCATGATGTTCTGATGAAGGTGTTATGATAGTGGTTGGTGTGGTACAGTGGTAACATCATTGGCTCACATGTTTGTGGGTTTGTGGACCTGGGTTTGATTCTTGGTCTAGGCAGCCAGTCTGTGCTACACCAATAAGGGTCTTTGGGCAAGACTCCTAACACTATGTTGGCCTACCTGTAATACCAGTAACCTTGCAAGTCGCTCTGGATAAGAGCGTCTGCCAAATGCCATAAATGTAAATGATAAGGCGAGATGGATCATGGTTTCATACAGATCACGACAACAGCATAAAGGATACAAATTACAACAATGACACCAGATGAGGAATGTTTGTAGATTAAAATGTAAGAAAATTAAATCCTTGAGACCTTTAATAAACGTTTAATTTGCCGTAAATTATATTTTATGAACTGAAGACAACTGTTTGCTCAATAACATTAAAAACGTCAGTTTGCTTAATAGATCCTAATGATTCACTGGCTTGCTGAACTCAAGGTGGCTGAGGGAATTAGAGAAAGAAGACAGAGGAGGTGTTTAAGTAGTACTGAAATGCCCAAATAACTTCAAACAGAGGTTCTGAAAATAATCACAGTTTGGTTCATTAAGCTTCATTAATCTGAATTAACCCTGTGATGGATTGGCACCCTGTCCAGGGGGTATTCCTGCCTAAAGCCCCAATGATTCCGGGTGATCTCCGGACAAACCGCGACCCTGACGGACTCAGTGGAAAAGAGAATGACTGACTGACTAATCTGAATTAGACATCAGTACAGACAGGAGGTGTAAATCAAACATATTTGGCACTTTTTTTTATAAAGATGTAAACGTTATAAAGATGTAAACATTCACTGCCTATCAAAAACGTAGCTCAGTTTAGTGACTGTGCATGAAGGACAGTCAGGCGTGTACTGATACTCATTTATACATCATACCGTGATATACAATCGTGTACTTTAAAACTGTTTGTGTCATGATAAGTCTAGAAGTCCTCTTTTATGCATGTTTAAAAGAAAAAGGCAGACCACTGCTACTCCTACTAAAGCTTTTGTAGCGTAGTCATTATTAAAAATTACAATACTAATTAAAATATAATAAACCACTATAGTAGTTTGAAGATTTACTACACACCAGCCAGCCTTAACATTGACACCAGCTGCCAGAACTGTTCTGGCACAGACTCCATCAGACCTCTGAAGGCCCACTGTGGTATCTGGCACAAGACATTAGCAACGAATCCTTCAGTGAGATCAGATCGGATGGTGCAGCCTTCACGACCCCAAGCACATCAGTGAGAATGAGTTCACTGGTTGTCCTTCCTTGGACCACGTTTGGTAGTGTTTGGACACTGTACAAGACCTGCTGTTTTGGACAAGATCTGACCGATTCGTCTAGACGTCTAGACACTAGGCCTGTGTCGAAGATCATTATGGTTGCCCATTTTTCGTGCTTACAACACATCGACTTTGAGAACTGATATTATTGTATAGGGAATTTAATAGCAGCACACGGCCTAACAGTGACATATTTTGGCCCTGACGTTCACAATGACAGAATTCTGAGGGCAGTAAAAAAAAAAAAATTATAGTACTGATCAGGAAAAAAACGTATTGTCTTAAAATCACAGTTAGAAAAATAAAACATATGATTTACCTATAAAATGGTTTCAGTGATCAACTCCGAAGATAAAAAATGATAGATCCATGGTACATCCTTCAGCTTTATACTCAGCTTTCCTTGAGATTAACCTTATAAAGCTCATGGCCAGGGCGAGAATTATGGGAGGGTTTGGGTGGGGAAGGGGGGGGGGGGTTAACAGGCGGTTGACCCCCCTTATTAAGACTTAATCACTTAAAACAATATATATGTACTTTATTTTTAGGGGGGCAGGGTCGAAACATTTATACATCCTTCTAACCTATAATGTTAAATATTACAACACATTTACAGAATTCCTGGGAGAATCTTGTAATATGATTTCACGCACCCCTAAAGTGGACCATAACAATCCTTGTTAGTAATTATCCCTCTCGTCTGCCAGTCTCGTGCTAATTATTAGTTACGTGGCTTGCGTCTTCACCAAGGTGCACAAGATGTACAGGCCAAGGCTCTGCATGTAAGATCGAATTTACCATTCCACCTTAAATGCTGCTGTGGATACACAGGCTTCAGGCTGAAGATGTGCTTTTTAGGCACTGGAACAGAACGTTCGAATTTTGTAATGTCTGGATAACATGCAAAGAAATGTATAAAACTCATAAAAACACGGATCTACGGAGGCTCAATGTAACATACGCGCCATTTTAAGGTGGAATGGTAAACGTGTTTTAAGGTGGAAAATGGAAAATGTGAACATAAAACTAAAAGCTTGAGGAATTAGTTGCCCAAATGAGAAGTTCTCATCTAAACCTTTGTGGTCAATTTTTTTAAAGTAAGACCAATTTCATATCATCTTTTCATTAGGCTTCTTTGAAGCTACAGTGACTTTCAGTGACTTCTTCAGTTATTTCTTATTTATTTAGAATTAATTAACACATGGGTCCTGTTAGAGAGATCCCACAGAATATGAATGTAATTTTCAGAACAAGAAAGCGAGTGACAGGTAGCATCCAGTAGCATTGTGTGTGTTTTTGTGGGATTGACTAGCTGGTCATTTTGCTCTATAATATACTGTTTATGACCCCTGAATACACAGGTTGTTGTGTGCTAAGTGTCAGACAAGCAAGCAAGACAGTTTAAGGATTGTAAGATTTCAGATGACTGATACATGAGCCTGCCCTGGCCTTCACACCCTGAGGAAAAACCTGACACCCCCCCCCCCAATCAATTGTCATTGTATAATTCGCACCCTGCTCACGACACCCTCACATCCTCACCTCAGACTCACACAGAAACACTGATCTCTGTATGATGGGGGCAGCCGTGGCCTAGTGGTTAGCGAACCGGTCTCATGACCAGAAGGTCATGGGATCGATCCCCACCCAGGGCAAGACACGACTGAGGTGCCCTTGAGCAAGGCACCTAACTGCTCCCCGGGCGCCGTTTGGGGCTGCCCCGTGCTCTGGGCAAGTGTATTCACTGCCCCCTAGTGTGCACTGGTGTGTGTGTGTGTTTCACTGCACGGATGGGTTAAATGCGGAGGTCACATTCCTTCTGTGTGCAAACACAGTAAGGCAAAATAGTTCACTTTCTTTTCATTTCTATCATTCATGAAATAATTAGGTAAAACATGTCCATCGTGAATTACAGGTGACTCAGTAGTACCATCAACTTTACACACTGATTTAAACTCTTGTTAGCTTACATGCCGACGTGCTAATCACAGTACAACAGCCTGTACAACCTGCCGAAGCTGTGCCTTGACTCTAGTGAAGTCACTACATCCTAGTGAAATAGTATCTAATTCAGGGTTGTACTAGAAGTGCTAGGAAAAAAAGTACAGACGATCCTGTGCAAAATATATAGGCTGGTGGAGGCTCCATAACGGCATGGGTTTGTTTAGCTGGCATTCCGTCTACGAACGTCTCTGACAGGTGAACGCTACATATGTGTGTCCACCTGTTCATGTCCTGCATTCATTCTGATGGGTTTGGCGTCTTCTTACAGGACAATGCACCACCAGACAAGTCTAGAGACATTAAATTATAGTTAGAGGAACACTCAGCTCTCAGAGTTTTGGGGCTTTTTGCCATTTCCAAACGAGTCACCATATTTCAATATTCTGTTACACCAGTCTTATATTTAGGTAGGTCCCCTATGTGGACTCAACAAGCTTGCAGAAATATCCTGTAGGTAATAAACACCATACGTCCTGCAGAACAGTCCACAATTCAGTTGTTTCATAAGCCATCCCAGATCTTGTTGGATAATGTTGGGATCTGGTGACAGATTGAGTGGTGAACTTCCAAACTCAGACGAGTTGTCTGTCAGAGATGTTTATAGACATTTATTTCAGGGGTCACCCGGATCATTAGGGAGCTTCGACCAGCCTATGTTTTTTTTTTTCATAGATTCGTCTGTAGCACTTTTTCCTGGCACTTGAGTGTATGTACATGTCTAAGTAAGAAGGAAGTGGACTGACATTAAACATGTGCTTTCACACATGTTGTTTTCCGACTAGTTACTACGCATGCTAGATAGTTGAGGAACAGCGGTTTGATGAACACCAGACAACCTCAAATCTGCCCTGCCGTCATGTCAGGGCTATAACCAAAAAAAAAAAAAAAAAAGAAGAAAAGAAAAAAGAAAGACGGTCTGCTTAATGAGCACAATGTTGATGTATTGCAAACACAAGCACATGTATGTCAAATAAAATAAATAATACTTTAAAAAAAAAAACAGGCTCAGGATGGTGTCTCCTAATGGAGGCTGGTAAAGCCAGAGTGGCATCTTTGATTTTATCTATACCTTTAAATCCACATGCAGAAACACAGACAGATACAGTAGTTTGGAAAAAAAAAGCAGATTCAGGATTATCAACACGTCCTCTATTGGGAAGTTGGAGAGTGCAGCGCTGACGTTTCTCCTCTTTGGTCCAGCTCATTCTGAAGCCGTGTCAGATCCTCCAGCTCCTCCAGCTCCCGGAACTGCCGGTCGGTTTTGTGACTGACAAGCGAGCGGTAAAAATGGACAGCGAAGACGATAAAGATCAGACCGAACGGCACCATGATAGAGGTGGAGGTGATGGCGGCGGCCACCCCTGCCGAGACCGTGCCGTTTTTCTGATTCTTGGGCCTGATGGGTAAAAACTTGACCCAGCACAGCAGGACGACCTCGGCTAGGAAGAGCAGCGTGCCGATGACCGTCGAGAAGGCCCAGGCTAGCTCGACGTGGCGATGCATGCGTTCGTGCGGAGACTCGCGCACCGAGTTCAGGTTGTGTACGTTGCTGACGGCCTCGATGTTGGGTAAGATGCAGGTGCTGATCATCAGAGCAAAGAGATGAACGGCTACCAAGACTGTGGTGCATGCACTGAATGCGATTAACAGACCAGGGGGGTAATCGTGACTTGTATCCAGCTGAACCTCCACCATCGCAACCTACACACACAAATACATACCGGGTTAGCGATTATGTCTTAATTCGCTCTGTGTTTGTTTAGAGCTGATTGAACTAGTCAAAAGTGGTAATGAGAAGCAAAAAAAAACCAAAAAAAAAACAAAAAAAAACCAAAAAAAAAACAAAAAAAAACACACACACAGCAGTCATAAACTAAACAATGGTTAAGCTCTGAAAGGGAATTATCAATTGTAACTGTGCCAGGAAAACAATCCCCACACCATTACACTACCACCACCAGCCTGAACTGTTCACAAGGCAGCCTGTGTCCCTGCTGGACTCGTACTGTTGATACAGACGCGACATCTTTCGTGTGAAAATCCCAACTGATCAGCTACGTCAAACACTTCTAACAGACGTCCCATTATTTTATTATAACGTGTGACTAACTGAAACCCGAAACGTATTTGCATGATATTTTGCATTGCACTGCTGCCACAGGATGACTGGATGGATGTGTAACCAATGAGGAGTGTATGTGTTTGATCTGTTAGTCTTTTTGGGTTGAGACGGTTGTGATTAGAGCACTGATTAGATCATGAAGATACTGTGGCTGTTTTTAATGGCATATGTGAGACAGACACATGCAAAGATTTAGACATCCATTAAAAATGATACTATTATTATTATGTTTTTGTGTGTGTAAATATTTAAATATTAACACTATACACACACACACACACACACACACACAAACACACACACACACATATATACACATATTATATGTATACACACACACACACACACACATATATATATATATACACATATTATATGTATATACACACACACACACACACGTAAAATATGTGTATGTGTGTGTGTGTATAT
>JAOVVF010000008.1:361655-372820 GCA_028565595.1 Duopalatinus emarginatus
TATGTCCTTATTACCGGATAATGCACAAAGCCACTGGACCAAAGTTGCCCAGAATTAGTTCAAGGAGCATTCTGGAAGTAAATTGTTTAGGTCTCCCCAGTGCATAAGGTAATAGCATCCAGTGGGTTTCCATGACGGAAAATGAAAATGAAATATGATGACCCTTTAACCTCCAGGACAAAAAAATAACCAGGCATAAATGCTCCAATGCAAAGAGAAAACATGATGATTGTGGATATATTTATATAGAGATGATCTGAATTACTTGTGTAGCCATGACAATTCAAAGTCACTCAGATTCCTACACTTGCCCATTTACACTTCCAACACATCAACTTCATGTAACTGACTGTTCAGTTGCTGCCTAATATAATCCACCCCATGAATGGTTCTTATATAATAAGATAATCAACAGTATTCTTCTGCCAATTGTTTAGTGGTTTCAATGTTATAAGCTGATTGGTGTACATTAAAAACATGGCTAATAGCAAGTCTGCTTACTTTAACAGACGTTCCTGCCATGTTAGCTGGAGATCATCTCCTCACTCAACCACCCACACGTAGTAAAGACCTTCAAGATCATCCGCATATGTGAAAGAAACTGGTCACAATGATGGACATGTGCACAGGATGACATGCTTGAGTTCATTACAGCAAGGTGCTGTTTATCCTGCTGACTGGCACCATGACCTACAATAACTCTATTATAAAAAGGCCAGTGAACCAGAAGGTTCACAATGATGAGTTTCTTCAAGCTGTCCAGGACTAGCGCAAGGGCTCAACCACAGTTTTGCATGCTGAGACCCCGACCTGGACCAGAGGACATCAGCAACACCTGAGGATGCAAAACTACCGAAATGTACCCAAAGACAGTAGACCGGCCTTTTGTTTTGGTTTTAAGGGAGTTCACTCGCAATTCCATCTGCATCCTTCAGATAAATCTTTGGACATGTTGGCTTCTTTAGTACCATGGAAAAGAAGGGCGTATTTCTCGGCCACACATGAAGGAGCCTTCAAAATAAGAAAGCCTAGTCACACTGCTATGACACTATGATCATTCTTCAGATGCAGTCCTTGAATGTAGAGGTTAAATCCATTGCACAGTGGACAATGAGTGGTTTACTTTCACATGTTAATTTTAACATGCTTTAAATGAATAACCTTAAATTACTGAATCAGGTCACTAAAATGAAGCACTTTTCAATATGAATCAATTCACGTGTAGGTTTTCTTATTATAAAAGTACACAGAATGATACACAGTGAATAAATAATCTGTTTATATTTGAGAAAAGTCCGGAGGAACTGCATAATGGCCATAAGACTGCATATCCATAACAGAATATTATTTAAACGCATTGTCGTTAATTTTTACATTCCCAATTAACCACAGTTTAAAAACAGCAAAAATAAAAGCATGACCATTTTGATAAACTGTACAAAAATTACTTTAATCATCATGCCTTTAATTGATGAACCAGTCAACAAGTCTTAAAGGCTACAAGTTTCTCTGTCTGCAAAGAAAAGTCTGAAACAGGAGACCGTTTGGGTGTGTTTGATGTCCTTTGTGCCTTAAGTAGTGTCCCTCAGAAGAAGTCAGATGCCTTTCTCCTCTTTGGCAGCTGTAGCAGATTGTCTGTGATGGAGGCTGGGTCATGTGAGGCTGGTGTGCGGGTTTTCCCAGGCGTGGGGGTGTGTAAGGAGTGAGATGGGCTGAGAGGGGTTTTGGAGCCTGTCGCTCTGTGAGATGGTGAAGGGGTATAGCTGGCTCGTAGGGCTTTATCAGTGTACTTCCTGGATGACCGGTTGACGAGGCGCTGCAGAGCAGGAGACAGAGCAGCAGGACTCAAGCCTTTTGGAGTCAAACTGAAAAACACACAAGTGTATATAAGTATCAGATAGAACCATGTAGTTAAACTAAAACCTTATCCTGATTTATACACTGAATAAAAACTGGTACAGATGAGCCTATAGGAAATACAGAGCAGTACAACCTGTGCACATCACTGGTTGTCTCTGCCATTCAGTATATAAAGCGATTGACATCTACTGTTTACGCCATGAGAGCAGCAAGTAATCATGATTTAAGACATTTTCAACATTCCAACATTTTAATAGTTGAAGGTTGTAAGATAGGTCATCATTTCGGTAAAAGTAAGGTTTGGCTTTTCAAAAACGACAATTTAAGAATTCCGGCAAAACCTCACATGCACAACAGCTGGCAAGAATTTTTTTTTTTTTAACGGGACAGATGTGCGACACTGCCTCAAGTAACACTGTTGGATCTTCTTCAAGGTTGGATCTTCAACAAGTATTAGACTGGTGTATCAGTTTTTCTGGCACTTTAAGATCTCTTGATTACTGTTAATTTCTCAGTTAGGTAGATAATAATATAACGTGTGTGTCATACCTGGCAAGATTTTCTGTGACTTTACGAAGCGCTTCCTGTTTCTTTGCTCGGTTTTTGGCCGCCACTTCGTTGGCCATTTTTAGCCCGAGCCTCTCTCTGCGTCCTGGCTCAGGAATCTAAATGCACACCACAACACACAGAGTAAGTACGGCGACATTTGAACACAATGTTGTGATGTTCTTATGGCTACACTTTATCTAGCATTTTTCACCTTTTATTACTTTCACCAAGGAGGTTATGTTTTCAGTATTGAAAAAATGGTTGACGGTATTTTAAAAATGTGACACACCAAATTTCTGCTTTATATCTACATCGAACACTGGGACTTTAAGACATTCCTCTCATCTGTAATAATACCAGGTTTATACTTGACTCGTTGCAACTTGCGTGAGGGTGTGCATGCCAAAAATGGCGAGAGAGCTCATGCTGAATAGGGGTATTTCTCTAAACAGGAACATTTCTTTGAACTGCCCACCCATCATTTCAGAGAATCGGAAGAGTCATGTATAAATTTCTCCACCTTTCTATTCCGTTCACCTGCCGTGTGGAGTCGTGTGAGACAGAAAAACAAATAGGTCCCACTCTAGGTGTTGTACAGCAGGTAATATTGTTAACCCTGTTCAAAACTTACTCAAGTCTGACTAAATAAACCAGTTCCTTTTTTTCAGGTAAAAACACTAAATAAATGTTGAATCTGCTCTTCTATATTAAACAATAGTGCTTATAAAATAAAACAATAGGTTTATTCCCACTGTTTTGAGTGAAGGTGAGGATCACACAGCACTCTTGTTATTTATTCTTCTGTTTTGTGTGGACATGTGATCAGAGACACATTTTCATGGTTATAATAATGGATAAATGTTATATGTTTATAGGTATAAAACTGTCATTGATATTTGATTTTATTTAATACTTTGGTTTAAAATATGTATTATAATTCAGACAGAGTAATAAGTAATGTTTGACACTGTTTCTTTTCTTTCTTGAAATGCAACGTGAATATTGTACTGTACTGCACTACAAATCACCTTCAGAGTTTTTGTGGAGGCCATACCTCAATATGTCAGAAGCTATTTAGGCAGGTGGTTTTAATGTTATGACCGAATGATGTAGATATCCTTAAAAGAGTGTGTATATATGCTGTGTAAACACCTTAAATGCCGGGCCATGGCTCCTCTCTATGAGCGGAGTGTCTGAGCCGTCCAGTCTGAAGGGCGTGTCCTCAATCTCTCCCCATGTCATCAAGGGAGACTCGCACACTCCTGCAAAAAAACAATATAATATCACATCAGCAATACAATTACACATAACAGGGTTAGTTATCTGGTGAGGCGAGTGCGTTAGTTACCTGGTGCGGGCGAGGCCGCTCCCTCGAACCCATAGCCGTTGACTTTAGGAGAGTTGTGTGGCAGCAGCTCTTTGCCATCTGGTCCCACCTTTCCTAATTTAAACTGAAGACCGCAGACACACCAAAATCAACAAGAAAACAATGAGTCAAAATGGGTGGGTGTATAGGAGTTTATATGACTTTACATTTAACAGTACACACAGGGTACGTGGGCTGTGAATAGACCCTTTAAATGTTTGTAAACATTCCAACGTTTTTGGTGGGCGGGGCTTAGCTGGAGGTAAAAGGAGACCCTAAAGGCAATGTATTGACAAACTTCTCCTACAAGATATGAGGATATAACATTAAATAGAAGCTTTTATATCAGTGTCCAAGGATGCCTGTAGAATGTAGGCCATAGGATAGCTTAGGTCTCTGGCCAACACAAACCTGTTCAGTGGAAAATTTTGTAAACAGATAAGTCAGTGGTATAGTCCTGGTTATACACATAGGCTGCGTCTGAAATCGCGTACTTCGGTACTGAACAGTACGTGAAAGCAGTATGTGGGTTTTACTAGAGTGTCCGAAAGTGCAGTATGCATCAAGCAGTACGCGAAAAGTTCTCGGATGACATACTGCATCAGGAGACATCGTGCAGTACCCGAACTGAGCACACTGTTCTATCCTATAATGCAATTCAGGCAGCGCAGACATTTGAAACTGAAGAGGAGTATTCAGTAGATAAAAGTATTTTTATTTTAATAATTTCTATATTAATCATTTCTTCTGAGGTAAAAAAAATTAATTCTATGGAAAACAGTGCACACTGCTTCGAATTCAGTATGTACTGCTTGAGTACGCGATTTTGGACAACGCCACAGTTTGAAACCTAGCGTTATTTTTATTCGCCCTAATTAAGACCTTTATGTAATTATGAATGACTTTTTGAAGGCTTCAGAAACTTGTCTTAACCATTACAATTTTATGATTTCCTCTGTTAATTCAATGCGCTAATTCAATTTTCTTTATTTTTATACTCATCAATATAAAAAAGAATTGGTGCAAATAATTATACAGTCTATTGTTCCAGTGCTATCTCAGAACAGATGTGTACTTAATAGAGCTCAGTCCATGGTTGGCTTAATGCCAGTTCTCCAGTCACTGCATGAAATTGTACATCAGTTTGCGTAACAGTGCTTAAAAATAATGAAAGTTAGCGGTACAGAATCCAACAATTCCCTAATATCTTGCAATTTGAACATAATAAACAATACAACCCTAAAGACAAACTTGTCATGTAACTACTTCTTGTAACTACCTGTTATGCTGCAGACACAAGCTTTGTTTAAGAGCATTGTTGTCACTGTCCAATTCAACCACAGCAGGCTTCTTTTTTTTGATGGGCTGTGTTGGCTGGTATCTGATAAAACACTAGTTTTGAACCAGTATCCCTGTTCTTCCTGTTTTGGCACCCGACAACGCAACAAATAGACATTTTTAAGTCGAACTGTTATGCAGCGGCGGCAGCAGCTAGGCTAGTTCCAACTTCCTCTGTGACCTCCAGCTAGTGTGGTGACGTCACAGTGATGTAGGCAGTTAAGGGGTCTATAAGTGTGTGTATAAATGTGAACAGTTACCAACGAGTGTGAGCATATGCAAGACCGGACAGGGTTACTGATGTAGGTGGCGTACCTGTGCATTGAGAGCAGCAGCCTGTTGGATCTGTGATTTATTGAGGGCTTTACAGAACGGGTCCACGTCAAAGCGTGTGTTCTTGTACAACACTTCTCGTGGCTTCTTGAACGCTGTGTCGTCTTTTACACCTGTAGAAGGATCAACACACATTGTACACATGATGTAAATACAAATCCGATTAAGCACTTGTTAGCTTATTCTAGTGTGTGTGAGTCATATAAAGAATATATGATCATGTCGGTGTGCTGTGTGCACTTCTTGCCTTCAGGGTAGTACATGAGGGCGTTTTTGGCCGTGTACTCCCATGTCTCTACTCCGGCCTTTACACACTCCAGAGCCTGAGTCTCTGATGATGGCAGAGCCAGATTTTCCTCTCGGCGCTGCAACACACAATAATAACTTTATTTAGCACCATAAAGCAGAATCCAGATAAGACACACAAGTACATTGAGGCAGTACTTGATTACCTGTTTGAACTCGGTCTCAGCATCGTACAACCATGCGTGCCTTAGCTTCTCTTTATCCTGGGCCAAAGCCATAATCTGCTCGAATGATGCGTTATCTTCACTCGTATTCTTCGCCAAGAAAGAGTCCAGAGACGGCAGCGTCTTCTCCTCTTTTCCGCCATCTTTACCTCCTGAGGAACAGAGTGGGAACAAGCAAACAGATCAATTTCAATCCACATACTGAAATGCCAGAAAAAAGCCTATGCAAAATAAATAGGAATGCCACATTTGCACATTGGTTGCATACACCAGTGCCAGACATCTATGAAAGCTTCATAATGGTAGCTTTATAATCTTCTGATAAAAAAGTTACACTTGTCCTGGATTCATTCAATGTCTTTGGTCTCTTCCTACAGGACAATGCATCATCACACATTCATCTGAGTTTAACGTTCCCACCTAATCCACCAGATCTATATAACTATAGAACTATAGAGTCCATGCCCTGTCACATTTCTGCAGACCTATGCTCCCGCTACCAGTTTTTTAAGCTCCCGATGCCAGTTGGGCACTTTACTGTATAAGATCATCTGTTAATTAAAATAATGGTTGACATTAGTTTTACACTTCATTAGACTACTTGGAGGGGCACAACATGTAGTTTAGAGCAATTCTGTGGTATGTAATCATACCCAGCTCCGTGTCCCGGCCAGTCCTGGATTTCCCGTGTGAAGTGGACGGAGATGAGGTGCGACCATCAGGAGTCTCAAACGATGATGGCGTCACATCTAAAAACACACAATCTGTTATAAAGTCTGCAAGCCAATCAAAATATTTATTTTTATTATTTAAAAAAAAAACAACTCAGTAACACTATGACTATAACTCACAGGGCACATAAGTGCGTGGGGTGTATTTGGCCATAGCCGAGCCGTATTTGATGGCGATCTCCCTCATTCTCTGCAGGTCTCCGCTCTCCTCAGCCTCAAGGTAATCTTTCTGTGCCTGCAGCTTACTGACATCTGGGAAGAAGTCCCTCTGAATGATCTCTTCAAGACTCTGTACACAGACGTCACAGACATCAAATTAAAACAAAAAAAAGCAAAAGTCTTGTACAAGACGACAAATTATTATACAACAAAGTTTAAGTAATCCTGACGACTCTCTAACACACGATGCACTGGCATTTTTAAGACGTGTTACTTTGTCAGTTTAAATGTAACAGAAAATAAATAAAATAAACAGAAGAAATGGCTGGAAATTGGAGTGAGTTAGAAGTTAATGAGCAGTTGAATATTTTTACTGAGGCCAAAACTTTTCTTGAAACAGTAGCACTTTAGCACAGAGGTATGGAATTTTTTAATACCTCTGTGCTAAAGCGCCGTATTACTGCTCTCGAGAAGGGGACACATCTTGTAGTGAGGGGCTGAATTTGACGCAACACCGGAACGATCCTTAATATGAACAAATAATAATGACAGTAATGAGCTCAACACCTCTGCAGGCATCACATAACTGTTGTATTGTGATACTGTTGGTTATTGTTACTGCCCTCGGACTGTCTGACTGATCTTAAACAAGCTCAAGGCTTTGTCTGACATCTAAATTTGTCAACTGACTTTCATGGCTGCTCTAAATGTGCAAATCCGGGAAAAAAAAACTGAATACAGCATGTAGGAAAAACACAAAGCATAAACATTTCTGGTCAGGGTCGGCTTGACATATAAGCAAACTAAGCGCCTGCTTGAAGCCCCTGGTGGCCATCAGAGGGCCCCCAAGAGCACCTGAAATGTCCCACAAGAGCAGCTCCGAGGTGGTGGGGGACCTCAAATTAAATTCTGCTTAGGACCCCATAAAGGCTCAGGCTGGCCCTGTTACTGGGAAAAGGTTTCCTTGCAAATGTCAATAAACAATAAGAAATACATTACTCAGAAACCTGTTCTTCCTGTAATTACACAGTCATGAGTTCCACCGTGTCTCCATAAACATTAGACTGGTGTGATCCTGCTCCTCATTATATATACATAAGCATGGAAGTATCGGTTATTTTTCCATTAAAGTAAGAGACAGTGAAATGCATGTATGATCATAAAAAAAAAATCAATATTCTAAAGTCCACATTAGTTTTTTTTTTGTCATTTATCCATCCGTTTGTCCAAAATGTCTAATTTCTCCTGTGTCTCCTAAAGTGCAATGTCACACCTCATACCTACAGGGTCCGTGGTTTATTCCTAAATGTGGGTTACAGTCTGTGTGGGTTTTCAATTAGTCAGTGAACAGTGGACTGGAGAAGCATTCTGAGTGTGTTCTTCAGCCAATGTTCCCAGAATCCATCATGGCCCTAAATAGGATAAAACTGTTAACTGAAGATGAGCAGATCTATATATTGATGTCTAGAATGGTTAAGGGGTCTTTGGCAGTGACAGTGAAGGAAAAAAAGAGGACTTTTTGTCGCACAC
Source organism: Duopalatinus emarginatus (assembly GCA_028565595.1). Classification (NCBI taxonomy): domain Eukaryota; kingdom Metazoa; phylum Chordata; class Actinopteri; order Siluriformes; family Pimelodidae; genus Duopalatinus; species Duopalatinus emarginatus. Next base: position 369,992 of record JAOVVF010000008.1, read on the forward strand.
ACTGATCTGCTACAACATTAAACCCACCAGACCAGTGACAGGTGGCGTGAATGACATCAATTATCTCATTACAACAGCACCTATCAATAGGTGAGACATTTCAGGAAGCAAGTGAACAATCAGTTTTCAAAGCTGGTGTGTTGGGAGCAGGAAAAATGGACAAGTCTATGGATCTAAATAACCAGATTTTCATGGTTAGACAACTGGGTCAGAGCGTCTCCAAAACAGCAGGTCTCAAGGGTTGTTCCCAGCATGTATTGGTACCTACTAAAATGTGGTCAAGGGAGGAACAACCTGCGAACCAGCTTGGTGGTGAAGACTATACTGTATGACCTGATCCCACAGAAGATCTACAGAAGTTCAGAGCCCGAGCTGAGCCTTTAAAACACCAACATTCAAGACAAACTTTAAGCGTTAAGCTATATGTAACAGCCCAAAACACAGGCTTGTGGTTATGGAACCACTCTTGTGACCAGAAGGTCCCGGGTTAGATCCCTGTAATAGACAAGACACGACTCAAGTGTCCTTGAGCAAAGCATAACTGCTCCCCGGACACTGGGTTTGGGGCTGCTCCCTCCGCTCCAGGGCAAATGTGTTTGCTGCCCCCTAGTGTTGACTGGTGTGAGTAGGGCAATAGTTCACATTCACTTTCATTTCACTTCACAGCTGGCAGCTGTTGGAGAGACTGGACCCTTAATCCAGCCACTTAGAAAGCTTAGTCACTTTACCTCATGACATTTTATTACAATACACATGATGATAATTATGATATACACTTATAAACAAGTGTGTATTATAAACCCACCTCTATATATTCATCCTCATCCAGAACCTGCTTCTTCGGCTTGCTCGGCTCGTCCTGTGGTTTAATCAGAGCCACGGCGTTATCTGGTTTTACACACACCGCAGTCTCCTCCATCTTCCTCACACAACCGTCAAGCTGCCTTTAATATAACACAATAATATAGTTAACCCTGAAGCTAACGGCTAATCGGAGTATCCTGTTGACTAAGCTAGCATGCTAGCTGTTTTTAACAAATACTGAATATTTATGTTACACCAAACGGGTTTAATTACTTAGCGTTATCTATTCAACAAACTATACTATGAGAGACGAAAGAATAAACTTTTAACACAAACTACACATTAAAAAAACAACAAAAGGTCCTCAATCCAGAGTAAACACTACTGTTACGCAAAACGCACGGACTTCCGGTTTGTCTACGCACTTTCTCCTGAGCACTTCCGGTAACCTGCAGTTATACTGCCCTCTACAGGAATCACCTAAAATTACAACAGTAACAGAGCCTGTCATTCTAAAACCCAAACAAATGTAATAAAATCTACAAAAAAACAAGAAAATTATTAAAAGACAATTGATAAGACAAAAGTCCTTTCAGTGGTTTATTTAGAACCAAATTGTAGCAGCAGTAGCAACACAAAACATGTATAAAATAAACTTGACTGTTCTTTATGGTGCTGTTTTCTCTGAACAAATTAATCTGTTATTAAACTTTAGACAAATAAAGTCCAATAAACACTTCTTCAGGTGCCCCTAAAAAACACTGCAACAAAGTTTATATTTACAGGTATAAATAAAAAGAAAATAAATTTGGAAATATGCATATGAGCTTATAATAATAAATTATTATTATTATGAACTAATATGCATTTTCCCTAATTAGTAGCTTTAAAACAATAACAATATTTATAATCAACACTACCATACCATACAACACTACCATTCACTTTTTTGTAAGCAAATTTACAGTCGCTTATAATAAACCATTCATTTCTGTCTTCTGTCTTTCACAGTGCCTCGCATGGCGACCCACATCTGTTTCAGCAGTACTTATACTCGAGCAGTGACTACTGTTGATAGTTGTATCAAATCTCTCTCTCTCTCTCTCTCTCTGAGTACTGATGATTAATAAATAAAAACAAAAACAGATGTGCAAAAGGCTTTAAGCTTTTAATCGTAATCATGTGGCCTAGTGGTTAGGGAACCGGTCTTGTGACTGGAAGGTCACAGGTTTGATCCCCACCCAGGGCAAGACATGACTGAGGTGCCCTTGAGCAAGGCACCTAACTCCCCTAACTGCTCCCTGGGTGCTGTGGTTTGGTGCTGCCCCCTAATGTTCACTGGTGTGTGTTTCACTGCACAGATGGGTTGAATGCAGAGGTCACATTCCTTCTGTGTGCATAAAAACACAGTAAGGCAAAATAGTTCACTTTCATTTCATTTCATTTCATCCTGTGGCACGGAAATACACTGTTACAGAAGCAGAAAAACCCAAAACATTGTGTGGCACATTCACTAAACACAACAGAGAAAAATCAGAACAGCAAAATGCACATCTTACAATGTCCTTTAGATAAAAGTTCAGCAATAGTTAATAAAAAACTGTTAATTTAATGATGCGTCACATAACCAGACAAATAAAAAGCAATATAAGAAGACAACTCATATCACAACAGTGATTACAATTGCACACAACACACTGTACTGTACTGGGCTGTTTAGCACCGTGGATGTTTGTATGGGAAGGAGAACGACATGAATCTGCTAACATTTCATGACACCTTATTAACAATCACCAGATTTGGGACACACACTGGATACCCTAATGGTTGTCTGGTGTTTTAACTCGCCAATAAATAATCTAACAAACTCAAGCAGTGGCTGGTTTTTGCCTATAAATGCGCCAGACACACACAGGCTGAAAAGTGAAAAAAAAAAGGAATGGAACACTTACAGTCATATGAAAAAGTTTGGGCACCCCTATTAATCATAATCATTTTTAGTTCTAAATATTTGGGTGTTTGCAA
>JAOVVF010000008.1:399693-425553 GCA_028565595.1 Duopalatinus emarginatus
GTATCATTTCATAGACTATTGTATGTTTTTTAAATATAGTTAAAATATAAATATATAATATTTTATCATCTATATTAAACAAACAAGTCGGTATATTTGTTATAATGAATATAATGTTATAGCAGTATTGTTGTTAAACTGTTATAATGAATATAATGTTATTACATTGTTATAAAGTTATTGTTATGTTATAATGAATAAAGACTTCATTATAATCTGCTAATAGTAATTTAACAGTGTAACAGTATAGTTGATGTATTATTTAAAGTCTAACAGGTATTTAAAACATTTATTACTCGACACACACCACACACACTGTCAGTCGTTACCATGGTATTTAGAAAAATGAAATCAGGACGTAGCGATTAGTGTGTCGCAAAAAGTCGCAATGGCTTGCTTTTTCACGACATCCGGAGTTGAGAGTGCCGTAAAGCGTTTCTTCTCAACACATGGGTAAAGTAAACGTGTCTGTTAGAAATGGGCATAAATGACACTTATATTTATATGGACATGTCTTAAAGTGTATTTACATATCAGATATACTCCCTTTACAACCTGTATTTTAGTCATTTGCTGAAATTAAAGTATAAAGTGTATACATGTAGGGGATATTGGTAAAGTTTACATGTAGCATGGCTGTGCTAGGCTAACCACAGCTGGTCTGCTCAGACAGTTATATGGACAAATATATGTGTATATTTACAAATCAGAACTTTTTTTTTGCCAGTGTCTGTGGGAAATATTCAGCTTCAGAATATATCAGATTCTTGATGTTTATGTTTTGCAGTTTGGCTGGACATGATGGAGTCCAAACCAAGAAAGAAATCATTCAACATGAAAGATGGAAAGAAGGCTGGATTTAAAGGGAAGGGTAAGAACAGGCTAAACAGTCTAAAAGTCTGGGTTTTCAGAGACATCATTATATAGCCTCATGAAGTTGTTGGAGAACAGTGACTGTTGTAGTGATGGTACCAGAGACAAACACAGGAATAGATCAGACACATGTATGATATGAGTGTATTAATGTTAAATAAGCACATTACCACACTAATGGTATATTTAAACAAAAGTGCTTATGTATTTTGTTACATGCTGAAAAAAAACATGGAAGGAACTGAGCATCATGAACTGAGGGAATGAACTGAACATGTAATAGAAAAGACTATAGGTTTATTTGGAAATGACGTAGATGGGGAAAAATCAAAGAAAATTATACATATATTGCAAAAGCATAGACAATAATAGTCATATGGCGTTTAAAGTTACAAAGGGAGCTAAACACCCCCCCCCCCCAAAAAAAATAAAAAAAAATAATAATAAATCAAAATAAAACAGGTTTAACAACGTCAGTATTAACAGGTTCAAAATTGCTTTTAAATGTTTTCAATGTTTGATTGTTTTATTTCCCATGTTATGTGAAAACCTTTAGGCAAACCTGAGGGAAAGCCTGCTGGTAAACGTCCTTTTAAACCTTACAACTCGGACAAAAAGAAAACTTTTACAAAACCAGGAAATAAAGGAGGACCGAAGAAATTCTTCAAGCAAAAGCCGACAGAAGAGAAAATGACAAAGAAGAGGAAATTATCAGAAGATCATAAAAACTCAGATGAAGGTGTGTAATGTTTGTTTATTTTATATGCTGTAATTCAGACAGTTGAGCCGTATATTCACTGTGGAGGTGTCTGGTTATTTTAAATTGTGCAGGCTCCGAGGCAAAGAAACCCAAGTGGAATGAGTTTAAACAAAAGAAGAAAGAGTTGAAACAGAACCGACAACAGAACGATAAGAAGGAGAGCTACCACATAGTGAACAGAGCCAAACAAGTGTGGGAAATCGTCAGGAGGTGAGCACTTTATTAGGTTGTCCTTAATGTGTAAGGAATGTTTTTATTGCTTTTCATTTTATTTTCAGTATGATACTAACTTTTGTACAAGATATTATAATTATTATATTATAATAAAATAATTATTGAAATAGCTATAATAATAAACTATAATAAAACAAGTAATAATCATAGTTTTTTATATTACACTTTTTTTTGTCAACATTATTGAAAACGAGGACAAAGTCAAAATCTTGTACAAAATATGCTTTTTGAATCCTTTAAGTTGATAAAGGTACTGATGATTCCTGCAGTTTTTTTAACATAATGTCTAGTGTATTTTTCTGTAACTGATCTCAGTATTGGTTCATGTTTTACCACAATCCTCTTTGGTATTTGAATCTGATTGGTCAGTTGCTGCTCATTCACAAGTACTTGTATGGTTTAGCATTTAAAGTATTTGACTCTGTTGGGTTGCTGCATCCCCGTTGTGCCTATATCCACAACAGCTTTTCATTGCAGTTGTGTTTTTGGCTGCAGGAAAGACTGTGACGCAGACAAGAGAGCAAAGTTGATGAAAGAACTGCAGGAGCTTGTGCGGGGCAAGATAAAGACAGTAAGTACTGGTGTTGTCAGTGCTGGAGAGACTCTGTGTTTGTGGGAATTGGGATTTGTTCTTGTCAAACTCTTGTCAAAACAGATCTAATGTAGTATGTGTATGAGAGTACAAAACGTGCAAAAACAGATAGGAACCAGAGCCAGGATGTCAGCCTGACATCCTCCCTACCAACACGTCCTTCATTCCAATCCCATATCTATATTGGGGGCAGTTTAGAAACTGTTTGCTCTCCTCACAAACACTTGTGTGTATGCGAGAATGTATGCGGAAAATTCCCAGATGACGTACTGTATCGGGAGAAATTTTGAAGTACGTGAACTGAGCAGACTGTTCTATCCCATAAAGCAATTCGAGCAGCGCAGATGTTTGGAACTGAAGAGGTGCAATATAAAAATATTTTTATTTTAATCATTTCTATATTAATATTTTCTTTTGAGGTAAAAAAAAATCTAAGGTTATAAAAGTACATTTGGAGTAAAAACAAATCTGAGGTAAGAATAAGTAAAATAAAATGTGACTGATCCGTCATTTTGTCACACATTTCCATTGCAATACTGATTAATCACAGAAAATGTGTCACTGTGGTAAACGTACTACTACTAAAAAGTTCGTCTTCTCTGATCAACTGCTTGACACCGCCTCTGTGCGGAATAGGAATTCATGACCACCAAACTGGTACCTGCCGCGAAAAGATAAAAAGATCCCTAAAATACTGGGGAGTGGGGCTAGTAATGAATAGTGGGACTCTTACGGCTGTAATGTGAAAGAGATGTTACAGCTAAATGAACGGTGATCTAGCATGTAACATTTCTGAAATGTTTGTCTATTATTTGATTTCCAGTCACAGTAATAAATGTCATGTTCCTCTAGATTGCATTTGCCCACGACTCCACTCGAGTGCTTCAGTGTTTCATACAGTTTGGGAACGACAAACAGCGGCAAGAGATCTTTGATGAACTTAAAGGTCGGGGTTCATGACAACAGTATTTTAAGGTGTAAAGTTGTTTAAATGCATAAAAAAATTATATATATTTTAAAATTTGTCCAGATCACATGGTGGAGTTGAGCAAATCCAAATATGCCAGGAACATCGTCAAGAAGTTTTTAATGTATGGGTAAGTATCCATGTTTCTCAAAGACAGAACCTCTGTACTTATGCTCAGTGTGTGAGACATTCTACAAACCTGAGCACAATATCGGTCACATACACCTTTAGATGGAACTGCGCATTTGTCCAGTAAAAAAAAACACACACACACACACACACACACAACAAGGGGCAGCCATGGCCTAGTGGTTAGGGAACCGGTCCTGACCAGAAGGTCGCGGGTTCGGATTCAGTCCCCGTCTAGGGCAAGACATGACTGAGGTGCCCTTGAGCAAGACACCTAACTCCCCCAACTGCTCCCCTGCGTGCTGTGGTTTAGGGGTGCCCCCGCTCCGGGCAAGTGTGTACACTGCCCCCTAGTGTTCACCGGTGTGTGTGTGTGTGTTTTAGTGCATGGATGGGTTAAATGCGGAGGTCACTTTCCTTTGTGTGCAAGCACAGTAGGCAATTAGTTCACTTTAATCACTTTTATCTTTTATCATCTATCATCACTTGCCTAGCGTGGTGGGTAACCCTATCCTTGGTACCCAGGGCTTAGATGCCTTGATGCATCATGTCGGTTTTGGGGATCAAACTGCTGACCTGGTCACGAGGCTTGTTCCTGAACAACAAGCCTGTTCTATAAATATAGGACGTTGACTATTTTTTTAAAAATTAATTTACACACAAGTTTTCTTTGTCAGAGCACATAATGAGGCGCGGTATTGCGCTGCCTTATCCGAGTTTCCATCTTTCAAATTTCCTCACTGGCTTGATGGGACTTCATTAATCGTTAATCTCTAAAACCTTTGTTAGACAGTGATTAAGGCTCGGCGTTGTTAAGCAGCGCCGTTGTCCACTGATGTTTTACACACCCACTGAAAGCTATTTTTGGGATACATAAACATTGCAAGCCGTGGGCTTGTGATTTAGAAGGCTGCCATGTGACCAGAAGGTTGCTGGTTCAATCCCCAGAACCAACATGACATGGCTGAAATTCCCTTGAGCAACTGCCCACTGGGTGCTGTGTATAAGTTTGCTTGTTGCTCCCTAATAAGTGGTTCACTTTCGCTTTACAGTTTATTTTACACATCACATGATGGAAAAAATGACCACAGATTGTGTTAATTATTAGGTTAAATAGATTTTATATGTTTATGTGTGATTTTGCATGAGAGAGGGAGAATTATTAAACTCGGCTGTTGTCTGTGCTCCATCAGGAACAAGACACAGGTCGCAGAGGTGATGGTGGCCTTTAAAGGGAAGGTCAGACAGATGCTTAGGCACTCGGAGGCTTCGTCCGTGGTCGAGTATGCCTACAACGACAAGGCCATTCTCTCCCAGAGACTCATGCTTACAGAGGAGCTTTATGGAAACACCTTTCAAATCCTTAAGGTAGTAAGATTCTCAATCTTCTCCTTTTCCACTGAATTCGCTTCATCTTCCAGTTATGTATTATTGCTGGTTCAGAGTTAATTCACACCTGGTAAATATAACAGTGGGCTTTTTTTTCTGTTTTAGTCCTCAGTGTGTCCTACGATAGAAAAGGTCCTGGAAAGCAATCCGGATAAAGTCGAGAGCATCATGGAAGAAATGAAACAGATCCTCACACCTATGGCTCAGAAGTAAGTATGAACTGTCCAGTGTGTTTATGTACTGTCCTAAGTGTAAAGTGGGAAGAGTGTGTAGAGTGAAGATTGTGGCTGAATTCTTGTACTTCCATATTTAACCGTAAGTTAAAGCAGTACTGCATGAGGAGACATGTATACCAACAAGAGTAAAACAAGAGTAAAACTGGTGTAAAGCAGGAAATAACCAGAAATATAAAAACTACAGAAGTTATAATCATGTACATAACCCCAAATAACATTGACTAGCTTTGTGAAGAACAACAAATACATTTTGTCTGATTTAAAAATGATCTACGTCGCATGTAGTATGTCTGAGACTGCGTGCATACTGCACACTCACATACTGCATACTGCACACTCACATACTGCATACTGCACACTCGCACACTGGCATACTGCACACTCACATACTGCATACCACGCACTCACGTACTGCATACCGCGCACACGCATACTGCATACTGCACACTCGCATACTGGACACTCGCACACTGGCATACTGCACACTCACATACTGCATACCGCGCACACGCATACTGCACACTCGCATACTGCACACTCGCACACTGGCATACTGCACACTCGCACACTGGCATACTGCACACTCACATACTGCATACTGCGCACTCACATACTGCATACTGCGCACTCACATACTGCATACTGCACACTCACATACTGCACACTCGCATACTGCTTACTGCACACTCGCATACTGCTTACTGCACACTCGCATACTGCACACTCGCATACTGAAAGAGCAGTGCCCACTGGATCCAGTCTAGTATGTACTGTTTGAGTGTGTTGTTTCAGATGCAGCCCGTGTGTATCAGACTGACAGTCTTGAAATGAAGACTGTCAGTCAAGTGTGCACATTAGAATATTGGCCACACCCACAACAGCAGTATTTACAATTTTTTTTGCTGTTCTTCATTTTTAAACTTGTGTGTGCTTTTTATTTAGTCTTTTTTAAAATTTATTATTTGTCAGTACTGATGAGATTTGGCAGGGATGTTGTCCTCTTGTGTCTTACAGCAGATCTGATGTATCACATTTCAGCATGCCTAAACTTATATAGTGGTTGGCAGGAGTCACAGCCAAGCAGGAGGTCGAGAGAGCGAGAGAGAGCGCGAGGGAGGGAGAGCGAGAGAGAGAGCGAGGGAGAGAGAGCGAGGGAGAGAGAGCGAGGGAGAGAGAGCGAGGGAGGGAGAGCGAGAGAGAGAGAGAGCGAGGGAGAGCGAGAGAGAGAGAGAGAGCGAGGGAGAGAGCGAGTGATAGAGCGAGAGAGAGTGAGGGAGAGAGCGAGTGATAGAGCGAGAGAGAGTGAGGGAGAGAGCAAGTGATAGAGCGAGAGAGAGCGAGGGAAAGAGAGAGAGAGTTGGTGCAAGAGTCCAATATTTTGCAGTATAAGTGAAATGATGATGATTTAAAGTTCTCTAATTTGCTGTGTAATAGAGGACAACAGAGGACAGGACAGTTAGATTGAATTTAATTTGGCTTTGCACACTCACACCTGCTATCAGGGCTTCACAGGCACTGCAGCTTGATCAGGTAGTCCCAGTGAAAGCCAAGCAAGCTGCTGTTAGCTAATAGTCAAGGTGGTATTGTTAGGAGATTTTACTTTTATATCTGGTGCTGTGATAACTGTGACAGTCACACTTATGCAGACAATAAAATATACTGAGTAATCGAGAGTCGTTAATATTCCGGCTGAGTCAGTTCGGTGTGCACTGTGTCATTTGGGACGCGGCTTTGAATTCTGTATGAATGTGTCTCTTTCACTCGCGCTCGCTAATGAATGTGCACAGTGGAGGAAGAGCGGAGAATGACCTATGATTCACAATCTTCATATGCAGGATTTACCAACCAGACAGGATGAAAAATGGCTAAATTCGTACATGCTGAACAGTGCCAGTACACTCACATTACACTCGTCTGGATCTCATCTCCAATATGTTCACACACACTTCACTTTTCTTACACTTTTTTATCTTATAATGTACATTTAAACACTGTCCACATCCTATTGCGCAACCATAACCTACAGCCTTGATTGTACTGACTGCTGTCTGTTACAGGAACCTAAACTAAATTGTTTTTTAGGGTTTATCTGTAGAATGTTATGTGTGATAGTAGACACCAGTAGGCAGCCGTGGCCTTGTGGTTAGAGAAACGGTCCTCAGGGTCCTGGGTTCAATCCCTGCAAGGCCTGACTGAAGTGCCCCTGAGCATTGAACCCGGCCCCCCCAAACTGTTTGGCGGAGAGCGAGAGAGAGCGCAAGAGAGAGAGAGAGAGAGAGCGATCAAGAGAGAGCGAGAGAGAGAGAGAGAGAGAGCGAGAGCGAGGGAGAGAGCGAGTGATAGAGCGAGAGAGAGCGAGGGAGAGAGAGAGAGAGAGAGAGAATGATGCTGTGGTTCGGGGCTGCCCTCCGCTCTGGGCAAGTGTGTTCACTGCCCCCTAGTGTTCACTAGTATGTGTTTTTTAACACCATGGATGGGTTAAATGCTAAGGTCACATTCCTCTGTGTTCAAGCACAGTAAGCAAATAGCTTCTTAACCATTAAAGGACTGCTTAAAATTCACTGTACTGTTCCCAGTGTAGTGACGATAAAGAGTCTGAAATGCTTTAGTGTTTAATCCAATACTCCCTTATAATATTTTATAGTAATTATTTTAGATTTCCAGTGTATTAACATTATTTGATTCTCTATTCTGTTTGTTTTTCCCCCGCCAGAGAAGCCGTCATTAAACACTCGCTTGTCCACAAAGTGTTCCTCGACTTCTTCCTCCATGCTCCAGACAAACAGAGAACAGTAAGCCATCAGTCCAGTGTAGAAAATGACATGTATATAAGATCATACAATCTACATACACAGCAGAATGAGACTTGTACAGATCTGTGTTGAATTCGATTGCAGGAAATGATCGAGTCTATAAGGGAATCAGTGGTGTACATGGCGCACACGCATGATGGCGCACGCGTAGCCATGCACTGCCTGTGGCACGGCACGTCCAAGGTGAGCTCGAGCTACTTCCGAAATCCCAAGAAGTAAGAGGTTTTTTCTCATTTCCTGTGATACTGCATTCTTCTAAAGGTGTGTGTGTGTGTGTGTGTGTGTGTGTGTGTGTGTGTGGGGGGACTGTATTTCAGGACAGGAAGGTTATCGTCAAAACCATGAAGACGTACATGGCGAAGTTCGCAATGGTAAATCTGAGTTTTTATACAGAATCGTTACACAATAGAGTTGGTCAGTGATCTTTGTAGGACTTTTTCTTCATATCAGGTATAAGCAAAAATAATGGTCTAATACTTGATAGAGCGTAGGACTGCAAAAATGCGGAAAAAGTCTGTAGGCAATAAACACCAGACTTCCTGCAGAACGGAATACAATTCTGTTTGTATTCTGAGGTGTAGGATTTCTGTTTCACAGCACCTTGCTTAGCATCTCAGATGTCTTTGATAACGCTGAGATCTGGTGACCCCAAACTCTCTGAGTGTTTCTCTAAACATAATTTGGCGTCTCTAGAAGTGTGTGGTGGCCCATTGTCCTGTTAGGACAGGCCAAACCCATCAGAATGAATGCAGGTGTAAGTCGTCCGAAAGGAGGCACACGTGCGTTCACCTGTCAGAGATGTTTATGGACGTACCAGGGGTCCAATGATATGATATTATTATCATATCAGTGGATCTTTTAATGTTATAAAAAAACACAAAAAAATACAACTCCCAGTGCAGCCACATCCAGAAAGGTGTTAATATGGTCTCCTGAGTGGTGCAACAGAAAAGGGTTTGTCTTATTATCTAGATATAGCCAGTTTGAATCCCTACAGCGATCTGTAACTGGGAGCTGTCAGGGAGGAAGGGGTGGCATACACTGTTACCCATGACCATGTCAATACAGCGACATTAGCCACTCGTGTGTCTGTGAGCTCATTCCTCCAAGTGTGTTACTGCACCACTGACGTTGCACGAGCAGCGGTCGCTGGGATCATGTGATTTGGAGGAATCATGCAATCGCCTTTGTCGTCTCTGCTTGGTTGTTGCATGATAGGAGAGAGATATGTAATGGCTGGGACACTCTAAATTGGGCAGAAAAGAGACGGGGAAAGGCTTCGATGATGTATAGAAGAGATACACATATAGTACATGACATAAATACAGTATAGGGGTGCGGATCTCTGAACATCTGGGGTTTTAATTAGGTTCAAACTCGATTTTTCTATTCACATGGTTTATAAATTGTGTTTAAATTATGTGATTGACAAGATAAAATGACAACCTAAACAAATAAATCATTTATTTAAAACAATACTTTTAGGTTCTGTAATTTGAATGACTATTATTAGGTTAGTTTAGCTGTCTGGCTTTTTCTCTAATAAACAAATCTATCACTGAACAAATAATTTAAAATATATTAATACAAAAGTAAACATAGACTTCAGTCTACCACAGTGCTGAAACTTTAACTGAAAATAAAACACAGACTTTAAAGTCATAGTGCATTACTGCGTTTATATTTTGTATCATTTTGTCTGAATGGAGTCCGCTAGCAAGGGAGCTGGTTAACTAGCTGGCTGTATGATGGCCTAGACGACCTTCTTCTGCGGTGGCCGAGTGGACACAGTGTGATATGTGGTATGCTCAGGAGTAAGAGCGGCCAAAAATAAAACCTTAACGAATTTTATGGTAGATTTTTTTATTATTTTTTTTTGGGCATTTTGAATCAATTCAGAATCGCCAGGACTAGGAATCGCGATCCTTTAAACAATCGATTCTTTTCAGCACCCCTACTACGTTATATGTATTTCTGTACATTTTGCAGTTCATGAACATGATGCTCTGATTCACAGGGAGAATACGGACACCTGGTGCTACTCGCAGCCTTCGACTGTATTGATGACACCAAACTGGTCAAGCAAGCAATTATATCAGTGAGTGTGTTTCATTTTTTTATAGACATAATACTGGTCTTATCCTGTTATTTAGTGCTGAAGGCCATTAATCAGCTCGAAGACTTTCAGGTCTCCTGTTCCTGAGATCAAATCCAACCAAATTTAAATATCTGCAGTTTTGTGATGTCAGTGCATCAGAAATGTCAGTGGATTAAAAAATGTTTTCACACCTCACTGTGAAATATTGTAATTCCCAGGAGCTGGTGAGTTCCCTGGCAGAGGTCATCAGTAATAAACACGGCAAGAAGGTACTGCTGTATTTGCTTAGCCCTAGAGACCCGGCACACCTGTTACCTGAAATCGTGCAGCTGCTGGAGAAAGGGGACAGCAATGCCCATAGGTCAGACACACTCACACTCACACACACATACACACCTCTTCTACTGACACCTTTTAATGCAGCTTATTAATGCTACACCTAAAACTAACCCTTACCTCAATAATGAAAAGTGAACAAAAATAAAATGTTATAAACAACAAACAACCTTTTCTTCATGAGGACCAGCCAAATGTCTCCACAAGGTCAAAATGATCAGGTATTCCGTCCCATTGGTGCCCAACAAGATGACCCAGAACATATAGCTCAACCACTCCTATAACCCTAACCTATACCCCCAACCCCTTAAACATGGTACAACACTACACTTAACACACCTGGCTGTCACCACCACCACCCCTTTTGGTTTGACTTCTCCCGGACAGGAGGAGTCGGATCCGGTCTGAACCCCCCCCACCCTTGATGTATAAGTAAGTGGGTAAGGAGACTGATTAAACTTCCTATAACTGATTTATTTATTTATTTATTTATTTTTTTTGGTCTGTAGTAAAAAGGATGTGGCCGTTAGAAGGCGAGAGCTCCTGGAGGCCGTCTCTCCTCCTCTGCTACAGTACCTGTGTGAGAACACACGCTCCATGGTGATGGATAAAGCCTGCAGTGTAGCAGTGAGCGACATCCTGGGAGCTGCAGTCGGTGACATCCGAACTGCAATGGAAGCCGTAGCGCGACTGGCGGATGAAGATTTTGTAGCAGGCGGTGTGGAGGGGCAGGTGTGTTAGAGAAGTATAATTTGGTCTATGGAATATATATATATATATATATCAGTGAGGTTTCTGTAAGATGTGGCATGCATCACAGACCTACAAATGATCTGCGTCCTTCAGCACACAAGCCAGTAATCAAGATCATCAAGCGATCACGATACTTAGGGTCTGGTGTGTGACATAAACCTGCAGTATTCTTTGAAGTGCCAGAAGAATAGGTCCTTTCTGACTAGTTACACCCCTCCTGCAGTCATTTTGATGGGTTTGGACTTTTTCAACATGTTACCACACATGAATAGAGACACCAGATAATGGTTAGAGTAACACCTGATCTCAGTGTTATCAAACACATTTGGGATGCTGTGCAACACACTGTGGAACAGTGTGGAAATATAACAGATCTGTGGACTGTTCTGTAGGAAGTATGGTGTTTATTGCCTGCAGAATCTTTCTTTAAGCTTGTGTAGTCTAGGCACTTTTGGAGGACGTACCATGTATTAGACTGGTGTACCAGTTTTCTGTCATTTCAGCGTGCAAAAAAAAAGATTAAATGATATAACAATAAGAACCACAAATATACGAAGGAGGCATGGCTTCCTACTCTTTAGAGCGAACACTTACTGATTAAAACAGGGTCTCCGCGGATCCTTAAAAAGTATAAAAAAAGTCTTAAATAAAATGTATGATTTTTAAGGTCATAAAATGTATGATTTTTCGATAATGTTTGAATAGTGGCTTTATATTTATTTCGGGCGGCATTAAATTTCATCTGGGCAGAATGAATGAAAGATAGCAATATATGACGAGATTATTTTTCATGCTAGTTCATCAGCACACGTCCCTATCTAACCAAAAGAAGCATGTGCCTAGCACTGGCATCACACATTTAGGGGGCAGTGTTCTCCATTTCAGCCTATATGCACTTGGTAGAAATAGACGAAGCAGTGTTTCAGAGTGGTTATTTTTCAGAGACGATCCGCAGCAAGATGTGGAAATGCAGGTTTAATGATAACTGGCTTGAGGATGGAAAGTATAGTGGCTGGTTACAAAAAGCGACAGAGTATGAAGCGCGGTGCAAACTTTGTAAGAAAAACATAAAATTGGGGACAATGGGCTGTAAAGCCCTTGACACATATGAAAAGGGAGAAGCACAAGGGTTATGCCCACCGCCAGACAACAACTGCCCCCGTTCAGATGTTTGTGGCACTGGTATCTAACGTTACTGCAAAAGCATACACTAACGTTACAGCCGCTTCGGGATCCCAGACAAGTAATGCCTTCAGTGCATTCTCCCCAACTACTACACTCAAGGCTGAAATTTCGTTGGTTTTGCACACGGTTAGCCGACATCATGACTATACTGTTTTCAGTGGTATTGAGAAGGCAGTTGCCTGATATACACTTCATGTTGGTAAATATGCACTGACTATTTGCACTGTTGCTCAAATACAGATGTCTTCTGTTAAACTGCGTGTAGTTGGTTTCATATTTTTGCCATGGTTAATGGTCTTATTTTTTTTTTCTTGGAGGTCTTTAAAGTCATTGAATTTGTAGATAAAAATGTGCAGATACCCTGTTAAAATCTCTGTGCTTAATATTGAGCTGCATCAAATGTTTCTCTTAAAAGCAGATTGTTTGGTTTGAGAAATAAAATGTGTTGTCATTCACAGAGTAAGACACATCCCTGTAAAAAAAATACTTTGAGTAAGTTATATTAAACGGATTTAAAGCTTTAAGTAGAAAAAAGAAAACATTTTTTCTCTCTCTTTGTTCCAGCTGCACATGGCTGAACACCCTGCTGGTCATCTTGTGCTGAAATGGCTGATTGAGCAGGACGCTAAGATGAAAGCGTCTGGGCGAGAGGGTAAGGGTGTAGCCTTGGAAATCCAAACAGGAGGAGGAGGAGGGAGGAGGGAGGGGAGGGGGGGCAATAATAAAGATCTCAACTTCAAGTTTTAAAACTTGATAGTGTTTTATATTTTGACTATTTATTGGTTTGCTGTGTATGTGTGTGTGTCTTTGCGTGTGCAGAGAGTTTCTCCCAGATCCTCCTAGAGACGGTGGGGTTGGAGAAGCTGAAAACATGGGCTTCGGTCAACCGTGGAGCCATTGTGTTGTCCTGGTGAGCGAGCTTGCTTGAAGTGTTTTATTTTAATCGCTTGAAGAAAAAGTCTTCACACACACACACACACTGCTAAACCGTTTTCACTGCAAAACAACAGACAGTGCTATAAAGCGTAAAGTAGCGAAATGTATCCGCGGGAATTTTGATTCATGGCCAAATGACTGCAGCTGAATTCCTTTAATTCACCTACATAAAAAGCATCCCTCAAACCTTCACTACAGATTTCCTGCTCGCCCATCAGACCTGCCGTTTCACAAAACCGCCTTTTATTGTAAAGCCATATTCCACTGCGCTTGGCCCTTGCGTAAACCAGCTGTATAGCGGCCATGCCACAGTATCCCCCCTGCAGTGTTGGTGTGCTAATAAAGGCCTACACTGTGGCTCCATCCTTTCATTCAGTCTTCCAGTAGGATTACTTCACTCCTCCATAACTCTCCTCGCCCTCCCTGGTCTTTGTGCCTGACCTCCTCTAATCTCCCTAAGACTTTAAGCAGTGAAAGATTTGTCGGTTTCCCTCCAAACACCATGCAGACACAACGGAGCTTTGTTTTCATAGGTCAAGGCTTTTCATTAACATGTGGGAATGTAGCGTTTAATTTTATACAACAGCGCTGTTGCATTCTCAGATCCGATTGGTGAGAAAATGGGGATTTGAACGTCTATAACTAAATCTGACAGTAGCTCCAGCTGCAAGGATTACATTAATTAACTAGTGTATAATATACAATATAACTATTGATCTTAACCATGTCCAGTTTCTGTTTTAACTTATTTGTACTGACTTTAAAAGAGGGAAACTGTTTATACCTGATATGAAGTCAGTAATGACAGAAACTAACACTTTTCATGGATATTCCACATCATTAAATGTAACCATATGCAGATAAAGTAAGACGTTGTTTAATTAATAAAGTATCATTTTTAGCAGCTAGCAGTTACTGCGGTATATGCAGCATCACATCAGCCTGACACTGATTATTTTCCAATACCAGCACACCCTGAGGAGTTGGATTCCAAACAATGCTAGTGATAATATTTTATGAGATCATTTCCTGAACATAATTGAATGCATTGTATTATACTGTAGTGTAAAATTCCCGTAGTTGCATGTATATAGCCCCGGCCCAATTAATAGTTAAATAGTCTGTATGCTATATAATGATGTAATGATCTTCTCATACCTTATATGAACACAATCTGGCCAAACGTACCAGCCAAACTCCCCTTCAGGACATCCCCTTCAGAAACCATTAGCATATCTGAAGTTCTTCTGGGAAGATCATCCACTATTTTGAAGTGCGGCTGTAAGGATTTGAGCATTAGTGAGGTCAGGCACTGATGTTGAGTGAGAAGGTTTAGCATGCAGTCTGCATTTCAGTTCATACCAAAGGTCTTCATGGGGGGTTGCAGGTCAACGTATACGTGTGAGGGTCTGGTGTCTACATACTCTTGGCCATATAGTGTATGTAAAATTTTTACTGAATTAAATTTTCAAATGGGAGACTTCGAATTGGGAAACAAGTAAGTCCTATTAGTTTTTTCTCACAGCACAGTAGGGCAATCACTTCACTTTCACTTTTCCTATAGACGTAAATGGCATAAATGAGTAATATAAAGGCAGAAGTAAATATCACTTAAACCTGTATATAACAAAAAAATGACATATTACTGTAATGGATAACAATAATTTATAGTTCAAATCTCTTTGCTGAGAAAACTAACAGATACTAATAGGCTAATAAGATAATAGAGAAATGTCTCTAATTTTGTGGGATGTAGTTTTATTTCTTGTTGCCTTTTAACCTGGAAAATAAAAATAAATGTTATGAATTAAAATTACCATTAGTAATAAATCCACCTAATATATAATGATCTACATGTTTTCTATATTAACATAACATTCTATATTTTTGTCCTCTCCAGTCTCCTCCAGAGTCCAGACGAAGGTGTTGTGCAGAAAGTAAAGGCCGCCTTACAGTCCATTCGTACTGACCTACAAAAAATCCAAAACTCAAAAGGAGTGGAGGCTCTGCTGGAAAAACTGACCTAGTAAAACCATGGTACAGCTGCACACTGCCTTTATACACTGCATCTTACCGGTGCTAGACATCAAGACGGTGATCTGAATTCCTAGCTAAAAATCTGTTTCTGCTCTCTGCAGTAGGACTTGGTTCAATTGGGCAAAACCAGCATGTAACTAAGCAAGAGGACCTCAGTCGGAGAGTGTAATGAGTTTTTGTAATTCTTTATTCTGATTGTGTTTTTTTTTTATTTGAATCCTTCACCCCAGGTTTATATGTATTTAAATACAAAATACATGTTCACACAGATTGTTGCATTGGTCGATATGACAAACGTGTTTAATCTCATGTTTCAATATTAAATATGTTTCAACTAAAGTAGAATGTATTTGCTCTACTGTGTACTGTGTAACAGCCTCAAACTGAGTCATAGGGCTGCTTTTAGAACTGCAGAGTCATTCTGACCTTGTCGAAACACAACAGTGTGTTAAAGCACAAAATCAAAACAGCCTTGAGGATGTTTCTTATTCAGAAAAAAAAAACATGCACACTCCACGGAAAACTGGTTTTGTTGTCCTGATACGGACTCATTCATGTCTTCATGGTCTCTGCAGCACGTGTCCTTATGTCAGTCAAGTCAGTCATAATCATGTCCACATAGTCTGTCACGGCTGCGGTTTGTCCGGAGCCCACTTGAAACCACAGGGCGCAAGGCAGGAATACTCCTCAGACAGGGCACCAATCCATCGCAGGAAACCACAGACACATTCACACACACATTCACACTCACATTCACACCTTGGGACAATTTAACACATCCAATTTGCCAAACAGACAGAGACTGGAGCGAGGATCGATCCGACAACCCCAGATCCCTGAAGCTGTGTGACACGCGCACACACAACCTGTGGTGCCCTGTGTCGTCATGTTTAGGGGATCATCTTTTAAGGATCTTGTACTGGCATGAGCATCAGTTTTAAATTAATTGCTTGTTCAGTGGAAAGTCTTGAACCTGGTCTCAGTTTGTGTGACCAGTGGCCAGCCAAGTGAACAGAAGATCCCTGGTTCGATCCCTGCTAACAATATAATGCACCTAGTGCTGTTGTGCACCCCAACTGCTTCACTTACACTGGGGCAACGGTTTCAGTTTCCATCGGAGCAGGCATGGGCTTGCAGGTAAGGAACCACTGTTGTGAACAGAAGCTTGCTGGGTCGATCCCTACACCTGACCAAACACGACTAAGGCACCAACTGCTTCTCGGGCATGTGGGCTCACTTCATTTACATTTATGGCATTTTGCAGATGCTCTTATCCAGAGTGACTTACAAGGTATTACAATTGGTATTACAGGTAGGCCAATGTAGTGTTAGGAGTCTTGCCCAAGGACCCTTATTGGTGTAGCCCAGACCGGGAATCGAACCCAGGTCTCTCACATGGGGGCCAATAATGTTACCGCTGTACCACACCAACCTCACTAGTGCATATGTGTGTGTTTCACTGCATGGATGTATTAAATGCATTCGCTTTTACTTCACTTTAATCACATTGAGTTAAAGTGTGAGTTATTTCAGCAGGCATGCCTTTCTAATTTGTCAGGCACAGCAGCGTTGTAGCAGATTAAATCTTGTGCAGATGTTTATAAAGGTAAAGCGGACCAATCATGACCATATATATATATATATATATATATATACACACATATATATATATGAGGTATGCGGTTTGTTCAGCTGCCATTCCATGGGAATTTTAACATCTACAAATTTGTCTAAAAGGTGTGTGCCTCCTTTCTGACGAGTTGAACCCATTCATGGATGGGTGATGATGAGTTTGGGTTTGGCCTTTTCGAACAGGGCAATGCACCACCACACACGTCTAAAGACTCCAAATTATTAGAGGAACAATCATCTGAGTTTAGGGTTTTACCATTTCCAATTAAGTAACCAGATCTCAACGTTATCAAACACATCTGGGAGGCCGTGCAACATGCTGTGGTACACAGAAATCCTACACCTTACAATACAATACAACAGGACTGTGGACCGTTCTGCAAGAACCATGGTGTTCATTGCCTACAGAATATTTTCACAAGCATGTTGAGTCCGTGTCCCGTTGGGGACCTACCAAGTATTAGCCTGGTGCACCGGTTTTTCTGGTATTTCAGTGTTTGGGCTTGTTCAGTGTTCTTATCAGCAGTTTTGGAGAATACAAGCTGTAGGATTTTTATACTAGTATCACTACATTTATAAATCAGTTGCTTGATAAACAAGCAAAAAAAAAAGCTTGCAAAAATATACTTTATTGAGAAATTTGTGTCAGTACAGCAGATGAATGACTTTAATATATACAGATAGCAATCTAAAAAAAAAAATGCTGAAGCTAAGCAACCAGTGTAAGAAGTATGCCTTGCTGTGCTTATTCCAAAAAAAAAAAAAAAAATTCCATTTGTGATGGGCTTTGATTTGACATGTCCATAGCTGAAGCTTAAGTGAAATTAACCACACTCCTTGTTGCTTTTGTAGTAAAATCACTTGATCCTGGTTTTTTTTTGTAGTTTTGTTCCTCTCTATGTACATCACCACTTGACAGGACCTCTCTTGGCAAGACTGCCTTGTGGTGTAGTGTCAGCCTTCATTACAACACTGTGCAAACTTCTTGACTGCTCTTTTGGCAAACTTCACCTTGCCACGTGCCTTGACGTTCGAGGTGTATTCGTGGGATTTCAGCTTGGAGTAATAGTCCGAGAACTTGTTGTATAAGATGGAGATGGGCATGCCATTCAGAATGATTCCAAATGAGATGCAGGCAAATGCAAAAATCCTGCCCAGGTGCGTCTCTGGGAACATGTCACCGTAGCCCACTGTGGAAATACTCACCTGCAGAACAAATGGATAAACATCATTTACATGCCCTTGTATAAGTAAAACAAATTTTATGCAACTGTTCAGTGCATGGGGGAAACACCTGACCTGAACGAAGGGTTACTAATAGAAATGTGTTGTTTAGATTGCAAGGGCTGTATTTACTCTCGAGAGGCAGTGTTTAATAGCATTGCATTATAATTGCACTACTTGGCACTGATCAGGTGTACCTTGCCAAGTAATGGAAGGAAAGCTCTATGTGCCAAATCCCAACTACAGAATAATGCTTCGACAGAGACTAGACTATTGGGTATTTAATTAACACCACAACGTTGCATCCTGGAGTGGTAGACATGAGCAATTCCCATTTTTTCTAAATGCTTAAACTATTTTTGATAGTCCGAAACCCTCTATGGTTTATAAATCCCAACACGAAAGACAAAATTAATAAGATACAAGTGTACTTACTGCTGCCCACCACCATGCATGAGGTATACTAGTAAAGTTTGTCTTGTGGACATCATGCTCCACTGTGTAAACCATGGCGGAGAAGGTAAAAATTCCCATTGCGATGAACAGAAAAAGGCAGCCAACTTGCTGGTAGCACTGACGAAGCGTGAAGCCGAAGGCTCTCAATCCGGTGGAGTGTCGGGCCAATTTGAGAATGCGGAAGATCCTCATGAGACGCATGATACGCAGCACCTGTCCCACTTTCCCCACCCGTCCCACCGTCTCGATGTCACTGCCATGCTTCTGAATGTCCTCGTTTTCGAAGAATTCCAGGATCATCTGGACGTACAGCGGGAGGATGGCGATCAGGTCTACGGCATTCAGCACACTCCTCCCAAAGCGACTGAGATCTGGTGTAGACATGAGTCGGAGCAGGTACTCCATCGTAAAGAATGCAATGCAGAAGGTTTCCACATACTCGGCATAGGTTTTTCCACTAAGCTGGCCAGTTGGCATGGTGTACTGCATCTCTTCCACTGTGTTAAGGGTCATGGCCACCAGGGACACCAACACAAAAAAACTGGAAGCCACAGCCATAAGTTTGGCCGTGACAGAAGAGAAAGGTTTTTCCATGAGGTTCCATATTTTGTGACGTGTATGCCCAAAAGCCATTCCTCTGAACAGCTCTTCGTTTTCCTCCACCTCGATCTCAGCCTGTAGCTCGCGCTGCACTTTCAGCTGGTCGTTCAACTCATCCTGGCGTTCCTCAAACGAGATGCGGCAACAGCGGTGAGTGTTCTTGATCCGGACGCCCCAGTAGTTGATTTCCTCCAAGAAGTTGCGAGGACACAGCTCATCTTTTATCCAAAGAACCCCAGTTCGGTAGAAATTGAAGATGACGTGAAAGACATCTGGATCTCGGTCAAAGAAAAATTCATTGTTTTGCACAACGTAGTCGTCGCAGAGGTCAAGCTTTCGGTTATGATCCGTGTATGTCGCAAGACGGCCAATTCTGGTCTTCGGATATTTAGCTGCCACTCTGTAGGATATCTGGTAAACCTTACCACCAACATTGATGTTCAGCATGTAGTTTTTAGCAGGAGAGGATATCTTTTGAGGTACTGGTATAACCTTTTCGTCATCTTCATCATACTCTTCATCAAGGTTATAGATATCTCGGCTAAGTTCCTGCATTGAATTCCATGGCTTCAGCCACTGTTGCTGGGCAAACAGAAGCTTATCCTCCTCCACCGGATCACTGGGAGAAAACGTTGTGGTCCCTAACTTGTAATTTGGGAAGAGGCTTCGCCTCCTACCCTTAATCTTGAACATGGTCGTCATGTTCTCTCTACCAGTCTTGGTGGGTATCGAGCATGCAGGTGCGGTGCATGTCTCTAATACGGTCCTTACAACGGGGCTCCTAAGACTTCAGTATGAAGGTAGCAGCAGTGACTATTTAATGTTGCTGACTGAGAGGCTCTGCATGCTTAACCGGTTTAAATACTATTATCCTCTTCCTATTCCCCACCCCGATGCCTTTCATTTGCCTTACATTTACAAATCTCTTCCATAACAGACTTTAGGCATTATCTCATATGCCAGGCCTAAAGCCTAATAGGGTTTTCATTCTTTCCATACTACAATACTCAGTCTGGACACTGATCAGAGGTGCAACCTCATCCAGTTAGGATTCAATTATGGTTATGATGTTTAGCTTATTTTAATGGCAGCATCTTCAAAAAGAAGACTGCATCAATATTAATGTTGCTTCAAAAACACACCAAAGTGCAAGAATAACTGGTACAGATTAGTGGTGGCTTCTTAAATGGTATGGGGTTTGTTTAGCTGGCATTCCATAGGACCCCTGGTACAGGTATGTCCGCAATCGTCTCTGACAGATCAACGTTATGCGTTACACCAGTTCATGTCCGGCATTCATTCTGATGGGTCTGGCCTCTTTCAACAGGGCAATGCCCCACCACACACATCCAGAGGCGCCACATTATGGTTAGAGGGACACTCATAGGAGTTTGGGGTTTGGCCATTCCTACCCAAGTCACCGCCTCTCAATGTTAAACACATCTTGGATGCCATGCAACGCACGGTAAAACAGGAATACAATGGAATTGTGGATTGTACTGCAGGAAGCATGGTGGCCTTCAGAATATTACCACAAGCTTGTGGAGACCTTATGGGGGACCTACCAAGTATTAGACTGGTGTGCCAGTTTTTCCTGGTACTTCATTATATACAAGCCAGCACCCTATTACGCATTAAATCAGGGGTGCTCAATCCTGGTCCTGGAGATTTATCACCCTGCAGAGTTTAGCTCCAACCCAAATCTAACACACCTGATCCAGGTAACGAAGGCCTTCAGGAGCAACTGAACATTAGAGTCAGGTGTGTTGGATCTGAACTCTTCAGGCTGGTAGATCTCCAGGACCAGGATTGAGCACCGCATGATCTCATGCATACTCTGCAATGTTTCTCGACAGAATGTAAACAGCAAAATAAGGAATTACTTTTGCAATGATATACAACTGACCATTTTCTTTTTATTTTAAGTATTTGCAAATTTTCTTCAATACAGAGCATTTACGTTTTCCTGTACAATGCTATAAAAAGAATACAGGAACAGCACAAACATACAAAATAGTTTAACAAACCGTTTCTTTTTAAATACATTTTTAATCTACCCTGGTACTATACCCCACCATAGCAAAATTGTTTGTCAACTGTATACAATCGTATTTACACAAGAACGATTGACCAAAGTGCTTGGAAAATCCTGATTACTCTTTAAATTAGGGATATTTACAGCATTTTACAATGGTTTCACCAGAACCTCTCGTCGAGAGCTTACAGGTTTCCCCAGGATGGACACGAGAAGCATTGTAAGAATGTGCTTCTGGAGGTAATTGTTCCTCAGAAAATGACTTTACATTTCTTACAGTTACATTTTTCAACATGGCTGCCTATAAAAAAATGGACTTCATCTAAACATACATATGCACAAAATGCTTAACAACACTAGTAGCCACGTCTAGATTCCTGCTTTCTGGTCCAATTTCTCGTCTCCTCAAGAGTAACAGCTGTCGAGTTGGTCAGTCATTTTCCATGGACCAGGATTGTGGCACGATCAGTAAAAGGCCACGTCTAGTTATGTAATGCTTTGGGCATGTTTATTGTGAGAACGAATCAATTCATTACTTTATTTCACACACACACACACACACACACACGCGCACACACACACGCACGCACGCACACAAAAAGACACACACCACCCTTATGAAACGATGGAGAAATGCACTTTGGAAGGCATCTGACAGTCAGGCTGCTGGACCAGCAGCGTTTGGCGAGTGTCCTAACTGGACAGTTCATAAATAGGAGCAGTGTAGCGATCTGGTTATGGCATGTCATCTTCTGTGTTTACTATAGAAATCTGAAAAGGAACAGACATTTACAAACCAATTACAGGTGACCCATAAGAACGAGCATGTCACAATAGCTATGTTAATAGAATGGCTGCGTCCGAAATGGCGTACTTGAATACTACCTACTACCTTGGAGCGAGTACATACTGCTTAACTGCTAAACTAGTATACATTTCTAGTATGCGAGTGTGTAGTATGCACACCACCTCAGATGCACTTGGTCCATCCAGCCATCTTACCAACAACCTTTGACCCAAGACGTCACACCACTTGAGTCCCACACAATAATTAATTATCGTTTAAATTTTAATTAATTCAAATTAGCTAGATCAAATTAGCTCTCAGTTTGCTCGCAGTGAATTATCAGGCTCAGCTAGTGTGCTGGGGGAGCATACTAGCAAATCACTCCCAACCTAGTAGGACATCCGGGAACCTTTGGCATACTACCTGCTACATACTAGGTATTCAGACGCACTATGTTGTGTCACATACTAGATTTGCATACTTACTAGTATGGGAGTATGCCATTTCGGAATAATACAGTCAATGACTAACACCACCAACACTTCTGACAGATTAGCATGCACACTGAACCAGGGTTACACCAATAACCTTATGATTTCATTATAAGGGAAGTAACTGAATGATTCCACCAGGATATTCTGCCTAAATTATGACTGGTGGGCATCTTATCCGGGACTTAAAGAAGAACTAGATGACCATTACTAAAGATATTTGGTTTTGCTAATGAAACCAATTCAGCTTGAATAAAGCTTAACGGAAGAATATCCATCTATACACAAGTGTAGGATTATCATTATTGTCGTTTTTTTTTTTTTTTGCAATTTTAAATCCTTAAGATGCCGCAGACATCCATTTCTGGAAGTCCAAGACAGCACAATTGGAAGTCTAACAGCGAGAGATGGCATTACTTTTTTCAAGATTATCCAGTCATGGGTGACTGTGCACTTATGTATGCAGAAGAGGAAAGACAACAGTGTTCTCCTATTGTGTCATGCTATTGGGCAGAGCTGGCTAGTCAGTGGGACTGGTAAAATGACCTAATTGGGAACAAATGGGCTAAAAACTCCCATATACCCACCCAAAAATCCTCATTGCTGATGTATTACAATAACACATGAGAAAACATGAGAAACATGACCGACATCGCATACACCTAAACTATCAGGCAACCAGTTTCTAACCCAGCAACAATTGTCATTGCATCTCAATGAATATAAATAATGAAAAAAAGAAGACATTACTGCACTAAATAAAAATTCACTCACAGCAGGATACGTGTGTCCAACTGAGTCGGGGTGTCTGCTGATGTCAATGTTGAGGTCTTCTTCTGTAGTCTTCAGATAAACCGGATTGTCAAAATTCATGCTCTTTTTATTCTTCATCTGCCAATTCCTCCACATTACAAAGCCCCCAACTGCTGTCATGGCAAGCAACACTACAGACCAGAGAGAGCAACACATTTTGCAATGCTGAAACTTATTATATAATGTCTCTAATAGTAGTGAGGGAAGCGTAGGATGACTTACACACTGGCAAAGCTGCCCAGGCTCCTGGTGATCCTTTGGTGGACTTCACCTCGTGTACAGAGGTGCTGAGATTTCTTTCTATAGGCATAAATGAAAACACGGGTTAGAAACTGAAGCACACGATAAACAGTGCTGGTTCGTTTGAATTTGCGACAGAACTTGGTAGCTAATGAAATAAATGAAAATGCAACCTAAATGGTGATTAAATGCACAGAGATGAGAGAAGGCACTGGATCCATGCATTTACATTGAAAGCTTCAGACAGACAACCAACACCACTTTCAACCAGGAATTTCACACCTGCCCTCTAGTTAATCTGAGCACATGTATTTGCTCAGGCTGAAGAGCCCAATGCAACATTGGACCTATTCGACAAACTTGTGTTAGTAGGCTTAAGAGCGGGTACTCGGCTAAACGGCAGATCTTACCGGTGGGCTCTGTCTGTGCTGCGACCTTGGGTTTTGGAGTGTCTTTGAATAAGGTGGAAAAAAATAATGAGTTTCAGTAGCACAAAAACACATTCTCTTTAATGCAATTTCTTACAAACAGTACTGCAGATAGCAGATTCAACCGTCCAACCAATCTGAGATGACCAAGATGACAAAGCAGTCGGTCAAAGTTGGTGAGCGTTTGCAGTTGGAGTTAAACGCTTTATCGGAAACTAGGTCAAAGTGCTGTGCTAGATATCTTACAGGTCTATTTTTTGCAAAGTGACCACTGCTGCAACTCTCCCCTTATTAATCATGAGATTAACAGATGGTTGTAATGGGGAAGGTGGAAGGGAAGGTGGAAGGGAAGGGGTGGGGGGGGTGGGGTAATTGCATCACTTAACCTGACGCACAATGTCACTCAAAAGCTGCATGGTTTCTCATGCACATGCAGTCTAAAGACTTGCAGCAGGAGACTGCGTTACCTGGAGGATGTGTGGGGTGTACGTTTTTCACCCGCCCTTCATCCTGTGGAACAGCCGTTGTTGTTGCCACTGTTACAAAAGAGCACAGTGATATAAAGCCATGGCCGAAGCCATCTATACTACTATTACTACTTAGGAATCAAAAGGCAGAAGATGAATAATTAGTAATGGAGTTCCAGAAAGCAAGCAGGGGACTGAAATGAATATATGCACCCTCTAGCTAACTCTCCTCTATCATTATGACAACTCCCAACCAGGCGAGTGACATCGAACACATGCTTCCACTGAGATGTGTGAATCTGCATCTTTTCCAAAAGCTGGTCATGCTGCATCACAGGGCAGTGTAATAGCTTTCTACCCTCTTTCACATCCATGAGCTCATACACACACACACACACACACACACACACACACACACACACACACACACACACACACACACACGACTGGTTATGGTCACAGTAATGCTAAGTCAATGGAGATTTCAGTCTTAACTCCCAGTCTTGTATGGTTGCAACATCTTCATTACTGGGAGAAAACGAGTTTGAGTAACAGAGCAAGTACTTCTAGATTGGCTGATTGGCTCATATGGTGAACAGCTAGGAAATCAAATCATAGAAAAATGTCAACACAAACAACAAAAAGTGGATTTGCTGCTTAAAGACTATCCTACAGCTGACTAACGCTACAACCAGTGGTGGACAGTAATGAAGTAAATGTAATGTGTTACTGTACTTAAGTAGTTTTTTGTGTATCTGTACTTTACTGAAGTATTTTTATTTTGGGGTACTTTTACTTTAACTTCACTACATTTGAAAGTCAAATATCTTACTTTTTACTCCACTACATTATGAAAAATCTGTCGTTACTTTTGTCTCATGCATGCATAAAATATGTAACATTTCTAAATGAAAGAAGCGCGTAATCACACCAATCACGTTACAGCACACACTTTGTTAACAATGGGTTGGGCAAGACAGTTATCCCATCAGTGCAGCAGTGTCGAGTGTCAGCGGGAAAGGAAATAGAAGAAAATTCAAACTTGCCACAGCATCCCTGGCTCTATTTAAGTGACTTTTTTTTTTTAAATACACAAGAAAAAAAACAGTAGTATGGTGTCAAAATAGGATCAAAATTTTTGCGCACCAAAAAACAAAATCCATGTATTTTCAATCACAAAATCTCATTTATGGGTTACAGATTTTAGTTTATGGTGTGCGGGTTTCCTTTTTTGCTGCGCAGGTTTTTTCTCAAAATATAGATTTTATTTCTAAATATTATGACTTTGATCTTTAATATATTACGACTTTATTTTCAATACGACAAATATTACTACTTTATTCTCAAAG
>JAOVVF010000008.1:425653-440505 GCA_028565595.1 Duopalatinus emarginatus
TAAACAGAGGACTTTTACTTTTACTGGACTAATATTTTACCTTGGGTATCTGTACTTTTACTCAACTACATGATTTGAGTACTTCATCCACCACTGGCTACAACTACTGTACAGACGAGCCTATGCAAAATACATAGACTGGTGGTGGCGCTATAATAGTTTGGCATTTGTTTATCTGGCATTCATCTCTGACGGGTGACCACTTTCCTTTCTGATGGAGTTACACCTGTTCATGCCTTGCATTCATTCTGATGGGGTTGGCCTCTTCGAGCAGGACAATGCACCACTGCACACGTCTAGAGATGCCAAATTATGGTTAGAGGAACACTCATCTGAGTTTGTTGTTTTACCATTCCAAACCAAGGCTTAACCTTATCAAACACATCTGGGCAGCCATGCAATGTGCTGTGGAACATGGAAATCCTACACCTACACCAGAATTGTTGACCGTTCGAGAGTAGATATGGTGTTCATTGGCTATAGAATCCATGCCCCATGGGGGACCTACCAAGTATTAGACTGGCGTACCAGTTTTTCCAATAACTGTACCTTAAACATTTTCTTGATCTAGCACTGTGTGTAGGACAACCAGGTCTCTAAGCATTAGCACTTGCAGTCTTGATTGCTCTTGGGTGACCTTTAGCTCAAGCACTCATATGTTTAACATTACAGTGGCTGAAAACGATCACCCTGGAATCCATGTATAGCTTTCTATGCGTTTACCCTCCTTTAATCGTCCGAAAATGTCGTACAAGTAAAACATTCTCACCGCCTGGAAGTCATTATTCCTGGTAAACCGTAAAGTCAAATTCGCAAACCAAGTGCAACTCCGAGGTAATACCAAATGTGCAAACTAAAAACTAGAGGACTGCTACTGAAAACCACGGTTTTCTTTTCGTTGATTTAGCTGTAGCTCTGAAGGGAAGGCTCATGAAAGCTTGGCCCATTCAGACACAATGGAATTCGAGTTCTTTATCTTCATCTGCTGAAAGAACAGATCTGTCAGAGAGAACAGTTTACTGCTCTTGCATTCTTCATGGAGGCAATTAAAATGCTCTCCTGCTACCACTAATGTGCTGCATAGTAAAGAAAACCCTTTTATTTTGTTTAGGTTTCAGGGCCATAAAGTATTCATGCAGTGATGGTCGTCCTTAAAACCTCCTTTCCTTAGTTCCTATGGATTCCCTTTTATTGTTGTGCTGTTAGGTTTCATTGCCAAGTCCCATCTGTATATTACTCAACATGGCATATGCTCTGTGAAAAGAGTATTCAAAGAGGGACAGCCCCTGCCTGGCTTCAAGAGGGAAGAAAGAGAGGCACAGAAGGGGTGAGGCGGTGGACACGGAGCCTGAAGGGAGCCATCAAGTACGACATTTCAAACTGACATTCGCAAGAAGAGGCAATAAATGCAAAGGAAAGCGTTGCAGAATGGAGGCTGAACATAAGAGAAAAGAGAACAGAGAAAAGTAAAGCTGTAGCACATCATGTCATTAACCCGTACAATGCCAGATACTTGCCTGGTCTGCACTGCAAGCCGTCTGAGGCCAGCTCCTGACCTTCGGGACACACGCATGTATACTTGGGGGACTGTTTATTGATTTGAGGTGCTGGCAGACACATGTAGGAACAGCCTCCATTTTCTACTTTCTCGTTGCACCAGTTGGTGCCTAAAGAGAAACAAAACAAGCTTCAGTTTGATCAAAGGTTTCCACTGCCTCATTACAACCATTTCAGTCCAATTTCACACCATGCTTCTTTCTGGTTGCAACCAAGTCCTGCCATTCCTATAGCTGATGCACTCACCGGACAGTTGTACGAGTTCATGGTAGACAATAATGTCCTGTGGTTCATTCAGGTTGTTGGCCAGCATAATCACATCTGATCCTGTGAACTTGTTTGCGCCATAAATAGCTTCACTCTCACCATCTGTCCAGAAAACTCGATCCTGTCAAAATACAGGCAAGGGCGAGGGTGTTGAAAGGGGCCTGCATAGTACAAATCTCTCTCAATCAAAAGACTGTGATATGTGTAATGCCTTTTTAAAAAATTAAAGTTGGTATGCAAAACGAAATACAATTTGTATATTTTTACCTAGAACCATTAAAGATGATTTACAGGTACATACTTGGACCAAATGGATCACTACTGTACCACACCATCAACAAGGAAAAGTACAGTTCAGTACCTTTTATTTCTGAGAAAGTTATAACAATTTACATTCTACAGTGCAATGCTTTTTACCACATAAACATGGATTGGGGTCAATACACAATCTCTCAGACCATCTGCTCTACACTAAAAGAAATGATTCTGAGTCAACAAACTGTACTTAAAAATTTTAAAAAGCTTCTAAGTTTTTTTTTTTTTTTTAAGATTTTGTCTGAACTAAATGTTATTGAAACATACAATAATTCTTTCATATATTTGGTCAAATTCACATTTGTCCAACTAAATTTTTAAGGTAAAGGTTCGTGTAGTCATTAGTGTGCTAAAAGATGAGCCATTTTATTATTTTAGAGAGCAATTTTCTAACATTAATGAATTCACTTTTCAATTCAATTCGATTTATATAGCGCTTTTTAACAATAAACGTTGTCCTAAAGCATCTTTACAGAAATATAGGATCTGGATTACATTTTTATATAAATTTTAGCATGTCCAATTTTGTTTGTTATGCAACTACTATATCAGTTTATAAACGTTCTGCTGTATTACTTTTTGGTTAGAAGGTACCAATCAAGTTAGCTAGCTTAAGCAGCTGCATAGAGTTAGTTATCAGTTACTGTTAGCTGGCTTTTTTTTTAAAAAACTTAAAATCATATGGTCTAATCATAACCTGAATCGCCAGTTGCTTGGACTAAAATCTGGATGACTGAACGGTTTTTTGTTTTCAGCTAGGTATTAAAAAATAAATAACTAAATAAATAACTCGTAATGTAAATGCAAAACTGAAAAGTAATCCTTTATATTGAAATAATAATAGCATGCTTTTGGATTAAATTATTGATTTCCAGGATATGTATATGTACTGTTTGTATAAAGCACAATATAAATACAAGTTACAATTTTACTATTATACACGTCTGGTTATATAAATTGGTCTAAACTAATGCTTTCACATCATTCCACTTAATTTTGTAGCTACACAGAACCTAATTTCTATTGAGTTGAGTTCATGCAATTTGTTGCATTGGCCTGGAATAATATTTTAAACAAAGACAGCTAGATGAACTTTAAACACGAGTTTTAAGTTGAAAATCACCACATGTTTAATTTACTCAAAAGAAAAGTTGAGGGCAAAAGTTTTGTTTTTGTTAAATAATTTCAACAATTAATACTTTTCAGTGTAGTACACCACATTCATTGGATATGTAGTCAGATTTGGAATGGAGGGAAAAAATTTACTTGCCACCATAGAGCAACATGATGGCTGAACATACATCGTCAGACCCAATATACCCAGACAATATAAAGTTACTCCAAGAACCCAAATGTTCCTCAGTGCTCACAGAGGTGCCTGGAAGATTTTTTGGGATTCCTAATTATAAAATGTGGGTCCTCAAAGAACTCGTTAGAATTAAGGTTTCTAAAGGAACTTTATTTGGATATAACTGAAGTTTCATCAAAGCACCTTAAGAGGTTTCAAACTGAGGAGCCTTCAAAAGTTCCTCAAGGATTTTCTCCTTTTAACAGTGTCTTGTAAAATATACAAGACACAAATTCCAAGCAAAACAAACTCATGTTGTAAGAACCATTTTAACAAACTGCAAAAAAGACTGTTATTTATGAAACCAAAGGCAACATAGCACAAGGAGAGAATTCATATACTCTCTAACCTCAAACACCGTAAGGGCAAAGGGGTGAGCCAGGTAGTCTTGGGACTGCAGGACTTTTTTCCGGTTGTCTCCATTTAGATCCACACTACATAGTGTATGCAGCTTGGAATCCACCCAGTAAAGTCTGCTTTTGATCAGATCTGTAGAGGCAGGACTAGTCAACATTATTTTCTAAAAAGGAAGCTATAAAAGGTTACATGCTGCTAATCATAGCTCCAAATTCATTCAAGAAGTACTCACCAAGAGAAATACCATTGGGCCACTGAATGTCAGTTTCAACCAGGACCTGTCTGTCAACTCCGTTCATTCCAGACTTCTCAATCTTAGCCGGCTCACCCCAGTCCGACCAGTAAAGGAACCTACAGTAATCATAAAAAGGACCGTGTGAAAAATCAAGCAATAAAGAACAATCCGAGTTGCAATTTGACAGTTTGAATACTTATACTTGTTTTTTTTTTTTTTTTTTTAATACTCTGATACTCTGCAATGACTTTAAAATGGACAGAGAGATCATGGAGTGTCTAATAAATAATAATGTAATAAGAAAAGGTTTTTCCAAAGCAAAGAAACTCCATTTTCCAATTTTTTTCGGCTAGTTTAAAGGTGTCTGGGCTGTAAATTGTAATGACAATCAGCAACCTTGAATGTCAGGAGACAAGAAAAAGGCATCGAATTTATATTACCCACAAAAAAGCAATCAACAGAAGGTATTGAAATCTGTGCCGACAGCATAAAAATTACCCAGAGAGAGGATCCACTGCGATGGACGCTGGCTCCTTTAAGTCCCTGTCAAACAATAATTTCTGCCTGGTGCCATTGAAGTTAGCCACACCTATTGTCTTACTGTCCAGGTCTGACCAATAGATGTTCTTGTAGATCCAGTCCACCGCTATCCCTACAGGCATTTGGACATCGATTACTTTGGTGAGGCTGCTCACATCTTCACGCTTGTCCAGTGCTGTACTGTAAAAACCAATTGAGGTTATTAATATAACTGATTCAATATAGTCATGACGAATGTACCATCCACTCACCACATGTACCCCCCCCCCTTCCAGCATAAAGTGGTGCAGGTACCTGAAGATGGCCTTATATCCCAGGTCAGCCCAGAAGATTTTCTGATGGTTGAAATCCATGTCCAGAGCCACAGTGTTGCGCAGCCGCTCTACTATCTGCGTGTACTCGCGTCTTTCCAGTCCCAACTTTCGGATGTCTCTCCGGTTTGTGAAAATCAGACAAGGCTCTTTGCCTGCAAAACAGGAGATGGAGCTAAAGGTCTGGTCTGATGATACCATCGATCAAGTTTTCCTTAGTCTGCTAGCACAATACATGTGTACATGTAGACCAACGTGACATAGCACTAGCTATAAACAAGATCCAGGAAGAAAAGGGCAAGGGGGGGGGGGGGCACACACCTTTAGTGGGCCATATCAAGGAAACTCCCACAAGGATTCCCTAGAAGCCATGAGAGCTCAGCTGATCAATGATTAATCTCTGACACTCGGCACAATCTCACCTACCTACTGCTTTACACACTCCCGTGCTGGAGTTCATCTGATAACCCTCGTGACACTCGCATTTGTAGCCTCCTTTCAGGTTGATGCATATCTGACTGCATATCCCAGGATTCAAACACTCGTTGATATCTGCAAGGGTGGAACGTGAGAATGTGAAGTATTCCGAAGACTGAACGCAACAGTACTTTTGGGAAAGAAAATTCCAAACCAAACCCTTTTATGGCCCCACTGATGTAAACTAATGTAAACAGTGTGTATTGTTGCACACACCCCCACAGGTTTTATGATCGATGAGCTGCAACCCAGGCGTGCAGTAACACTCATAGCCAACTACCAAGTCGTGGCACAGGTGTGAGCATCCGCCGTTATTGATCAGGCACTCGTTCAGATCTGAAATGAAAAGCCGGGCCCGAGAAGAGAAGATAAGAAAAGAGAAACGGAACACGATGCGCAAATACAGGAGACGTGGGGGAATTACAGAGGCAGACAGACCTTGGGATGCTTAATAAAATGAATCACACAGGAAATCAGTATTGGCTGACTATTGAAAAATTCTGTCCTTTTCTAACCACAATGTTGAAATGACGCATGCAGAATAAGATAAATATGAATAATGCAGAGCTGCAGAAGGCAGGCTTTAGACAATAAGAATACAATAGACAAGATAAACTGAAGTGCTAGAAAAACTGGTACACCAGTACACTAGACGTAGGACTGCAGAAATACGAAAGTATTCTGTAGGCAATGAAAAACCATACTTCCTCCAGAACAGCCCACAATTTTGTTATAGTCCGAGGTGTAGGATTTCTGCATGGCACCCAGATGTGTTCTATTCCGTATGTGACTTATGTGGGAATGGCAAAACCCCAAACTTAGTGTGTTCCTTTAAACATAATGTGACATTTCTACAGGGTTACACTACACCCTGTTACACCAACACAAGCCTGTGCAAAATACAAACTCTGGTCGTGGCTTCATAACGGTATAAGGTTTGTTTAGCTGGATCCAATCTTTATGAACCTGCATGAGAATCTTTGGTGAAATGCAGGGTCTTGGGACTTTTGACTCACCCTAAAGACGTGTGGTGGCACATTGTCTGTTTGGAAGAGACCAAACCCATCAGAATGAAGGCGGGACATGAACGGATGTAACTAATCAGAAAAGAGGCACACAATGATCACCTGTCAGAGACGCTTGTAGAGGTACCAGAAGTATCACGGAATGCCAGCGAAACAAAACTCCTACAACTGTGGAGCCAACACCAATCTGTTTCAGGTTTTGTTTTTTACAGTCACTGTATACTTCACTGTATATTGTATATATTTATATAATACATATTATGCCGAATACCACCACTGACCTACAGTGAACCTTCATCCAAGAGGACAAATGGAGAAAACTCGTGCTTAAATTCCCTACATGGCCTACCAGAAATGCCAGAACCCCCCCCCCCCCCCCACTTAACAATGGCAGTACTTTTCTCCTAGTGTTTGTCACACATGCATATGCCCTTGCATTGAGAATACACTGATCTGATGACATCACTATAGATTTTCCCACATCTCTGTTCAGAGTTCAGTGGCGTGAACGTTTTCTCACAGTACTTAGGGGCTTTACAGTCTTACTACAACTTGGAATTTCCTACATATTCATGAAAGTCCTCAGAAAAGCTGATTTTCAGATCTTCTCGCACACATCACACTAAAGACGGCATCAGACTGCACAATGCTTCATCTTTCACGACGTTCACTATGACAGATTAGGTGATAATGATGCCATACATGAATGCCCCATCTCGGTCAGGAGACTTGCAGCACTACACGACAACTTGAATTCACACTCCTAATCACACTCCTTAATTAAAATCCTGTCATCCTTCATGTTGTGTTTATGGGTTTCCCTTAAAGGTTTTTCTCAAGCTTGTTTTTCCACCTTCATCTTTCTCTTCATGTTTACATATGAGCACCACAAAGAACTCAATCTTCCTATTGGTCAAAGTCAAGGAACGTCATAGGAGATGGAGAACTAGGTGAAAGAAAATCTTTGTCAGGGTGCTGTGCTGCATCCCAGACACTACACCACTGTTCTTCGGTTATGTCACACTATGTGCGTCGTTCCTCTTTCCCAACATGGGAAATGTGTCACATTTGACAAAATCATGTCATAATCAGGCTAATTTGCGGTTATTGAATATACACCTTCAACTCTATTTACAGCCTTTAACACAGACGACACTTTAGACATTGTTCCTATTGAAACATGAACCGGCTATATGGTCACGTTATCACCACCATCACAAAAACACCAATTAAGGGAATATCTTTTGGAAGAAGACCATTCATCCTGCCAGTACAGTTCCAGAGACATGTAGCGTCTACACCGGTGTACACTGTGCTTTTGATAAACTCATGGTGGTCCAACCCCTTTAATTAGTCCCAGTCTGTTTATTTATTTTTTATATACAGTCTGTGGAGATTACACAACACTTCTATAATCAACTCTCCATTTTTCTTCATTCTACTTACACTAAAGTGACAGTAAAACTGGTACAGACGGTTTAAGGCTTCATAATGGCATGTGGTTTGTTTAGGTGGCTTTCCATGCAACCCCTGGTACATCTACGAACGTCTAAAAGGAGAACGGCATGTGTGCCACCCGTTTACGCCCTGCATTCATTATCATGGGTTTGGCCCCTTATATACATCTAGTGACGCCAAATTATGGATAGAAGAACACTCATCTGAGTTTGGGCCTTTGCCATTTCCACCCAAGTCATCAGATTTCAACATGACTAAACACATCTGGAATGCCAGGAACACATCTGGGATGCCAGGGAAATGCGACACCTCGGAATACAACAGAATTGTGGACGGTTCTGTAGAAAGTATAGTGTTTATTGTCTAGTAAATATTTCCGCAAGCCTGAAGAGGCTATGCACTGTGGGAGACCTACCAGGTATTAGACTGGTGTACCACTTTTTCGGTATTTCTGCCTAGCAACACCAGTCTAGAAAAGGAAATCCGCACGATTATTACTTACTGCATTCTTTTATTGGTTCATCGCTCCAGTCAGTGCAGTCACGGACCTTGTTACAGACTTTGCTCATCTCAATACACTCTCCACTCCGACATTTGAACTTGTCTGGGCCGCTACACTGGGTCACTGGAGCAGTGAAGGAACAGAAGAAAAAGAAAAAGTTAAACCACATTGTGTACACAAACGGTGACGATGACGACAAATCACACAGTTTCTACATGTCAATCCAATATGCAGTCTGTCTAAGACTTAAACCTGAAACCCTAAGGTAATACAATCAATTACAACATTCCTACAGTTCTGCAATAACCAGCAGGAACTCCCTGCTGACTCCGAATTTGACCTAATTTCTCACCAAACACACATCCTGTGCACATTTGACCTAATTTGATGCAACATGTCTATAAAAAGGATTCCTGTACAACGTGTAGAAATGGAAAAACGACAGTTTGATCATCCTCACTGTTTCTGCAGTTGTCTTCATCCGTGCCGTCGGCACAGTCCCGGAAACCGTTGCACTGACGGCTGCCGTGGATACAGCTGCCATCGTCACATTTAAATTGGTCCGGGCGACAGGAGCGAGGAGCTGTGGGGGGGGGGAATGGAAAAACAGAGCCGCGAGTCACCTTACAGGCTAAACCATGCAGGAGAGCTGACCTCTAACAGCACGCCCCACACACACGGCCTCCTTATCTGCTTGGCATTCTGCCAGTTTTGGCACTTGGCCAAAGGCAGTGGCTGATATTAAAAACCTTGTGTATTACTAGTAGTAACCTCACACCCATAACAGGATAATATTACAGCTGTATCGCAGTCACTCAGGACAGGTCCTGCACTGCTTCACAGTTCTATTTCTCGGTAAATACTGAGCACACACACGCACACACAAAAAAAAAAAAAAAAACATGCTAGAGCTGAGCCACTCACGGCAGTTTCTCTCGTCGCTGCCATCTTTGCAGTCTGCATCTCCATCGCAGCGCCACTTGCGGTGGATACATTCTCCTGATGTGCACTGCGTCTCACTAGCTGAGCATTTCGCTGCTGGCGTGGGGTTCTTGCCACAACGCAAAGGTGACTCGTCCGATTGGTCCTGACAGTCTACGTCATTGTCACACACCCAACCGATAGGAATGCATGTCGCGTTGCCGCACCGGAACTGGTTAGGGCCGCAGGAGGAAGGCGAGCAGTCTAGTTCATCGGTACCGTCACCGCAGTCATCCTCACCATTACACACAAAGTTCTGGGAGACGCAGCGTCCGCTGGCACAGGTGAATTCCAGAGGAGAGCAGGTGATATTACCTGGAGGAAAAATGCCAACTGGTCCAATCAGATTTAACAAATCAAAACAGTTCCCACACCTGGCCCTGGAGTACCCCTTGTACTGCACAGTGTTCTGCAAGGAGTACCAGAACACCCTCAAATGTGCAAGGCAGGGGGGTTCTTAGGACCAGGGTTGGAAACTGAACTTTAAAAGGAAGTCTTTGTTGACTCACACAAGCGACAGGATTACTTCTTACATACTGAAACATTTCCTTAAGCCGTCGCTGACTCACCCTTTGCCGCATGCAATAAACGGCTACACTTGCATCATATGACACCTGGGGCTATATACTCTAAGCAGTTTCCTTTGAAACTATTATACACGGTTCACTAGTCACAAAATTGACACTAAGGCGGGTGCTGACTCACCGCAGCTCGCCTCGTCTTCTCCGTTGTCGCAGTCTTTCTCGCCGTCACATTTCCAAGAGACAGGAATGCACATGGTGGAGCCTGTGCCACAGCTGAACTCGTTCGGACGGCAAGTTCTGCTGTCTGAATGAAAGAGCGGCATGTTAGGACAAGACGTTTTAAAATGGACTGTTTTATATATTAAAACAATAAAAGGTTATAAAAAGTCTGCACTTAATCCAGGGAGAATTACTGACTAATATTTGTAGTCTTGTATAAATATTGGATTTGCTGCAGATGTTTAAAGGAACCAGTAAAACTCGAAGATTTGGTCTGCCTTGAAAAGGCATAAAACCTTGCAAGGTTAAAGGAGCATAATTTCAGCTTAACCAGGCTTAACTTAAAACAAGTCAGTTCCGCATGTGTAGAACCCATTACTTAATACTTTGTCCTTTAAAAATAATGGCCTCCTACATTACAACTGCCCAACTCTTAACAACCTAATGTGGACATTATACACCGAGGTGCTGGAAAAACCGGTACAGACGACTATATGCAAAATACGTAGGCTGGTGGTGGCTCCATAATGGTATGGGGTTTGTTTAGCTGGTATTCCTTGGGACCCCTGATACGTCTCTGACAGGTGATCGAGGTGTGTCCCTTCTTTCTGACAAGGTACACCTATTCATGTCCTGTATTTATTCTGATGGCTTTGTCCTCTTCCAACAGGACAATGCACCACCAGACAAAACTTGGACACCAAATTATGGTTAGAGGAGTTTGGGGTTTTGCCATTCCCACCTAAATCACCAGTTCTCAATGTTATCGAACACATCTGGGATGCCATGCGAGGCGTGTATGGTGTTCATTGCCTACACAATATTTCCACAAGCTTGTACAGTCCATGTCATGTGGGTAACCTTCCAAGAGTTAGACTGGTGTACCGTTTTTTCTGGCATGTCAGCGTATATTAATAACCGCAACCATGTGCTTGCCAAAGGTCAGCTTCTTGGTGTAAGATCCAGCACCCAACAAGCAAGAATCAATCTACGTCAGCAGTCCAAGTGCTCTGGACACACCTCCTTCCACAGGGATGATCTCCAACACGTACACAGGCACACAGCAAAATTCTATGTATTACTGACTTTAAACAGCTGGTCAAACAAGGAGTGCTAGAGACGCCCGCCACATGGAACAGCACGTCCGATGCATAAAAATACCTTGGTGGATTGTTAAATGCTCCAGAACGTAATAATACAATGGGGGCAGTTCATATCACAAAGATGAAAGAAGACATTTAGGAACATGCCTCTAATGTGTTTTTGTAAGCCTGTACATACAGACAGACATAGTTAATTATACCCGGAGGAAGAATTTTGAGAGAATGGCGGGTTCAAATGGAAGGTCACCCAGCACTGAAACTTTTTTTATACTACAACGAACAAGACTATTATTTGGGATTGTGGGGGGGCAGTTGAGAAGTAGGCCTACATGGTGTGTCGAGCATAAAGGTCATGGTCGAGCATGATCGTTAGCAGTCATTACAGACCATAAGAACACAGATTGGGCCTATAGCTGATATATAGGCTATATATACACATACATATACACATATATATATATATATATACACATATATATACACATATATATATATATATATATACATATATACATACATACATACATACATACATACATACATACATACATACATACACACACACACACACACACATACATACACACATACATACACACACACGCACAGGGAAATGTAGGATCATCATTGTCTGGATGTGTACAGCATCTTCCCATCAATCTGAGCTCATATCCCAACAGACAGACATGATGTATCTGACCTCATAAGTCAAATTCTTCCCACTATGCCTGATTAAAACAGCTGTTCATATTTCACAGTACGAACTTTGCAGCCAGACCTAAAGGACAACACACTGGAGTGACAGAGGAGCGAGATGTAACCTGACCAGACACACTGACTGATCTGCTGCCACTTCCATAAATGACACAGCTGCTGAATTCGGGTGAAGGGACATCTGCAGCGTGACGCATGTGCAAGTGCAGCAGATGAGAGTGACTCAAGGGAGAGCTAGAAAAACAGACAGACATTTAAAATACAATTCCTAGTCACATTTGCTTTTCTGATTCATTCCCACTTGACCGTACACACTGCCTGATGTAAAGCAAGCAGCTGAATGACTCCTACTGGAATTAGTACTGTGGTTTACAGGACACAGTTGAATGATCTCAGATTTGGTAGCCATGACAGCATCGCTAAAAAAAAAAAATCCTGTTTGAAACCACTTCGGTGAACACGACAGAGTTGGAAACAAAGGCGGAAACAACGCAAAACCTATTTGACTCACGACACACGTCTGTGCTTTCGTCCGAGCCGTCTTCACAGTCGGGTTCTCCATCGCAGTGCCATCTCTTGGGCAGACACTGGCCGTTGTGGCAGACAAAGTCCTGGGCCTCACACGTCTTCCTCACTGCAAAGGAGACAGGATTCAATAAAAAAAAAAAAAGCCTCAAGGGCTTCCGTTTCAGCCTGGTTAAAAAGTAAAGCAAGGAAAATGAAAAACAACAAGCTCAGCAAAGACTTTACATCAGGTGCAAAAGCAATGTCCCAGAAAACACTGACATGGCAGAAAAACTGGTACAAGACAAGCCTATACAAAATACATAGCAACGCCACCTATGCACATTTCTGGTTTGCCAGTGAATATATCCAGCGATAGACAACTATGGAAGCTTCATAATGATACAGAGGTTGTTTAGCTAGTAATTCCATG
Organism: Duopalatinus emarginatus; assembly: GCA_028565595.1. Classification (NCBI taxonomy): domain Eukaryota; kingdom Metazoa; phylum Chordata; class Actinopteri; order Siluriformes; family Pimelodidae; genus Duopalatinus; species Duopalatinus emarginatus. The sequence continues at coordinate 438,524 of JAOVVF010000008.1, forward strand.
GGACCCCTTGTGCGTCTCCAAATGTTTCAGACAGGTGAACACTATGAGATACACACCCATTCATTCAGATGGGTTTGGCCTCTTACAAAACGACAATGCACCACCATACACATCCAAGTTGTTATTTGTTTGGGTTTACTGCCATTCCAGCTCAAAGTTATTGTGCTATGTTTGGTTTTTAATCTTGAGATGATTCAGAAAGTTCAATATTTTTTGTTGATTATTGCGTTCAACGAGGTCTTTCATATTAGTGTCTCTGTAGAAATTTTTCCTGGAATTGTCGATGGCTTGGCATTCTATTAGGATGGGTTTTATTGTCAGTGGTGATCCACAGTTTTGGCAGGATGGTACATTCAGCCTGTGTGTCATGGCTGAATGTCCTATACGTCATCTTGTCATCACTGTTTGGTCGTGTCTCTTAAAGAATATTGTGTGGAGGTCTTGTTGAGCTGTGGTTTAATTTCATATAGTTTGTTTGTTGCGTTACAACCACCATTGTTCCTGCCATTTGGTTTTACAAAGTGATCTGACTGTGTAGAGGGCATCAGTCAATGGGACAAAACCAGGTAATTTCTTGTTTCTGCAGCCTTCTTTGCCAGATCACATGCTTTTTCATTGCCTATGATGTTACAATGGCTTGGAATCCTCCTCGTAGAGAACATCACGCACATCTAAAAGACGCCAAAATAGGGAGATGTTCGTACAGTCTGAAGTGTGTACAGATGTTAAGACGTTAATTCTATTTTTTTTTTAAGATAGCTAAGGAATACTACGCTATACAGTAACGCCATGTAAAGCATCTGACCCGTTTCTTCCAGCTTTTGTTCATGGCCCAGGAACATTTGCTCAGATCTGCTTTATACACACAGTTTCAACCAAGAGGGTGATGGTGGGAAAGCGGAAAGCAATAAAATTACGATTTGCCTTGCCAACTCTTACTACACACCTCAATGAGGAAAGTAAATGTACATTTTCCTAATGTCAAGAGACATGCCCTACAAGTTCGCAAGGAACCCTGTCTCCCCCTTGGCTTCTAGCCCAGCCCTATTATCAGTCACTTCATGTCCACTCCGTGCACAAGCGTGCACTCCAATGAAATGGCTAGAATGGCCAAAAGTGCCTGGAGGGCTCCTGAAACACAACAAATTAACATGCTCACCACGGGACTAGAAATTTATACTCAATGACTGTCAGACTGCGTAGGAGAGCGCACTTGAGGGACCATCATGTAGAATTGGGTTGGAACCTTGACGACTTCACTGTAAGCGTTACACTAATAAATTACAGTCGTCCCACTCATATCTGTGCCAAACCCTCCCTCACATGCTGCGTTTTCCCACCCCCAAACTCTATAACCCAGTTACCATAGATACAAGGAGAGCTGGATCATCCAGAAGGGGACCTTATGGCTCCCATTGTGTAATCATGCAGATCTGTTGCAGGCAAGCCTGGATCGTGTCAATATTTTAAGGAACAGTGGCACTGTGCTTTTTCTCCGCTTCGCTTGAGCCGAGTCGAGCGTCACACATCATAACCCCGTAAGCCTTTGGGAAATTGCATCAGCACTTTAAATGAACTAAATTAGCATGAGACTCAGTAAACTGCAGAGTTTCACATCCATATGACAGTGTTTCATACCAGGGCATTACATACATGTTCACTGTAGTATGAGGAAAGCGGGGGCGTTGTCCTAGAGCACTAGGGCAAACGTGCGTTCATACACACAAACAATGACTCACCACACGTGTTCTCGTCACTCCCATCAGTGCAGTCGACATCACCGTCACACTGCCAGACAGATGGGATGCAGCGGCCGTTCCCACATTGGAACTGCGATGGCTCACATTCTATTCGCGAGCCTGAGCGAGAGAATAAACGAAGGCATTAGTCAAAATAAACATAACAGTGAGTATTAAACAGATACAGATACAAATGGCAGGTGAACTATTCATGTGTTTAGGAAAGCTTTCCAGAAAGGTCCC